>CM033747.1:32401480-32608349 GCA_019671005.1 Hibiscus mutabilis | reverse complement strand
ATGATCGTCATGATTCTTCAAGGAATCCTAGCCATGTTAGAGCTGGTTCGGCTCGACAAAATGATGGAAACATTGACACCTCATCGCAAGCTGAATCATCTGGCCGTATACCTAGAACTGCCTCTATTGAGTCCTTTGATTCGAAATGGTATTTACCTAAACATCTTTTTATTTTCTTAGCTCATGTTCATTAGTTTCGTTGAAAGAAAATGACTTGCTTGCGAGCTTGTCTGTTTTCGGACTTGTAGAACCTATGAACATTTAGTCAAATCACTGATTCATCCGTTTTATTCCTCTTGGAGAAACAAATTTAGACTGATCATTATCGATTTCACAACGAATCTTTCAGTAGGGATGGTTGTTTTGCATGCTAATTTTGCAGTTTGTGTAATCGGGTCTTAGCGTTTTTCATTTCTTTTCCCTCTGCTGGGTTGGGGCTGACTGAACTACACTGTCTAATACATACTTGCATCATGTAAACAGGAAACAATTTTTGGACGAGGGTGAATCTGTCCTTATGATCTCGATGGTGAAGAAATTACAGAAGTTATCGAGCAAGAAAGTCCAGCTTATCCTCACCAACAAACCGAAATTGATTTACGTCAATCCTGCGAAATTGGTTGTGAAAGACGGCATTATTTGGTCCGACAATTCTAGCGACCTAAGCGTCCAGGTCACAAGTCCATCTCACTTCAAGATCGTTACAGTAAGTTTATGAGATCATATGGCAATGCATGCTTTTCTACTTGTTTGCTTGTTTTACTCCCTTATCCGAATTTCCGGTGCTTCAGCCGAAAAAGGTATTGTCATTCGAAGATCCGAAACAAAGAGCATTTCAATGGAAAGGTGCAGTTGAGAGCCTTCAAAACCGGGTGAAGTGATTTTTAGTCGATGTTATGAAGCTCATTCTTTCGACATTGTAATATTATAGAGGAACTTGGTAATTATTACACAATTAACATCATGCAGCAATTATTTATATCATGAAAGCAGTACGGGTTTCTCGGATTCTGCCGTGTCCGAGTTCAGGTAACTTCTGGTTCGTAGCGAGCTTTCGTGTAATTAGGGTTTTCTTCCGTGCAGGGGTGAAATCAGAAATGTTGACAAGCAACAGGGATATTTGTATAAATTAGACACGTCTGAAGTAAGCTCCGGTCGTACTTTAGGAAGGTATTTTCTATAGTCTTGATCACTTGAATTAACATTTAGGAAAAACAAAATAAGTTAAATGCTCTATTTCTATTGGATTTTGTAACTATTTAACTTTATATTTACGAAAATAATATTTAGATATTATTTGTATGTAGATACTGCAATTATTTTATTTAATTTTTATTATCAAATTAATTTTTATATATTACTTTGTATTTATTCACAAATTAAATTAAAAATGCTACGATGATTCTAGGAAAAGTTTGAGAATTTAGCTACGATGATTCTAATGATCGGTTTTTCTAGAATTTAGAACACTTGATTTAGATTGAGATTGAGATTGAGATTGAAATTGAAATTGTTGATGGAATCACCTGTAGGAGAGGAGTATCAGTTGAGAATTGAGATACAAAATTTTTGAATTATTTTAATAAATTTTATATTAAAAGTATTAAAAAGTAAATTAATATTATTTTAAAAAATATTAACTTAAATTAAAAAATAATGACATCACTTAAAATAAAATTGATATCCGTTATTTACCTCACTTAAAAAAAACTTTTATAATTTCTTTTAATCCTAAGCTTCTAACATTGTAATATAAATTTTTAGGTAAACTACATGAATGACCATACAATTATGAGGAGGTTTTATTTTAATTTTATTATTTAAGTGATATCAATTAAGTTACATACTGTTAAAACTTAATAGAAAGGTTGACATTGTTGTAGCGGTAGATGTCACTATCAGATTGAAAGATTAAATTTATTAAATTAAATTAAAATCGGGATCAAATTAATAGAATATATAAATGACTGAAATCAAATGTATAATTATATAAATTTATGTTAATTGTCACATTACTTCTCTTTTATGTTTTAACGACAGGTGACTTGATTGATATAACTTAAATAGTTAAGTGATCTTATTGATAAAATTGAAAGAATAGTGATCAGAATAGAACCTTCCCATAATTATGAGTCCATTCATGTAGTTTACCTATTTTTTATATATCTCTGACCCTGTGCGCACGAGCTGCGAGGATGGTTTTCCGCTGGAAATAGGAGGCTTAAAGACATTTGTAAGGCCATTAGGTCTTATTTTGTACAAAGTAGAATCCAAAATTTTATATTTTTTGGACTATTATTACTACAGTAAATTTATCGCACATGTACGACGAGTTTTAAAAATATTATTTTTTATTTAAACTCGTCGTAAGGTCACAACGAGTTTTAATATTTTTTAATATATAATTTAAATTTTAATTAAGTGATTAACTTAATCCTAAATCGAACTCGTTGTAAGGGCACGATGTGTTCCCTCTGAATTAACGGCGTTCTAGGGCTAAACGAAACGACATTTTGAATGCATTGAACTCGCCTTGTGTGCATGGTGAGTTTGGTTTAAGATTTGGTATTAAGATTTAAACCAAAAGTGTTGTAAAGTTTGGGTTATAAATTATGCCAATGACATTTAAATTTTTTAAAAATAATAAAAGTTTTAAAAAAGTGTTTTATTAAAAATTAAATTTGTGAAATTTGTAAAGTATCTAAAATTTTATAATTGTGTTTTAATGCACAAATATTTTAAGTAGTAAGTTGTATAATGTTTTAAACAAAATGTTAGGAATTTGGTATGCTGCAAAATAACCAAAGCGATAACGACATAGACCAAGATATGCACAGGAGACAAGATTTAACGTGGTTCAACATAGCCTACCTCCACGGACGAGAGAAACGAACAATCCACTAATAACGTAGAGAACCCGAAGAGTACAAGTACATGATAACCCATGTAATCCAAAACCCGGTGTACAAATTTCATGATCCGGCGGAACCAAAACACTCTTCCCAACATCCCTACAATACCCATCTCTACAAGGTAGGCACAATAGTTGTAGAGATCCTAAAAGTGGTTACATCTCTCCATAGTGATTCCCCCCTCTCATTCTCTTGTTCTCTCATAATTCAAAAGGTTAAACATAGTCTATATTTATAAACCCAAATACTTGGTCACCAAGAAACCTTATTCAATAAGATCTCTACCTAAAATAGATATTTATACATTAAAGTAAATTCTAATTACCAAATAATCTTCAACCACTAGAATTACAATAAAACTCAACTTAATTACCAATTAGAATTTGAGTCAAAATATAACACAAAATGTAGAAGTTTAATTTACAAAAATTAAATTAAATTAGTACTTTATCATTTACAAACAATAAATTAAAAAATCATAAATCCTTACCAATAATTTTATGTTGTTCGTGATGTGAGAATCTTGAAGTCTTAACAACACCATTTTCCCCATTAATTGTGCGCAATTAAATGCCTAAAACATCACAAATCAATCAAATTTTAAAATATTTTCGATTAAAATATTTAGAACACAATTTACTATTCTGATTAAAAAAATATGCATATATATAAAAATCGAATAAAAAATAAAAATATTTATAAATCCTTCCGAATTACGTGTGTGCTTGCATCTTTCGGTATCGTCAAAGAAAATTTCACGGACTCTTTTGTTTTGCTCAAATAGAAGAGGTTGAAAAAATTTTGTGCGTTCTAACCCTAAACAAAACTATCTATTTATAAGAAACAAAAAAAACTCTAATTTGCAAAAACCCTAAAAAAACCCGTAATACTTTCATGTAAAAATCGTGACGCCCTATTAATTCAGAGGGAACTCGTCGTGCCCCTATGGCGAGTTCGGTTTAGGATTAGGTTAATCACCTGATTAAGATTTAAACTGTATATTAAAAAAATGGAATTAGCTATAACCCTGCGGCGAGTTTGAATAAAAATTAATATTAATTTAGAACTCGTTGTGCATGTACGGCGAGTTTACTGTAATAGTGCTAGTCTGATAAATATAAGATTTTGAATTCTACTTTGATCAAAACAGGCCTAATAGTCATACTTTGATCAAAACAGTCTTTAAGCCATACTATTTTGATTTCTACTGTAATGTACGGCCAGGCTCGGGCTCGGCTCGGCTCGGAAACCATACTATCGGGCTCGAGCTCGTCAGGCTCGGCTCGACTCGAAATTGACAATTTTGCTATAATTTTTTATAAAAGATAGGACCTCGTTAAAAACCCCTTTCATAACCAACACTGAAACAAAATTCAATATCGGGGAAAGGGGAAAAGAGTGCCTAATATATTTTAGTTAATTTATTTTTAGTAGATTTTCCCCTAATTTATTTTATTGTTTTTCTTTTGCTAAAGAGACCACTTTTAGTGTATATGTAACATATATATATATATAATTATTCCAAGCCTGTTCATGAGCTTTTCGAGCCGAGCTTGGGTTTGGCAACAAACAATTCTAAAAGCAACAAAAAATACTCAACTTTTGAGTATCAAAACCTTAGTTGTCCCCCAAACCAGCTTCTCAAACTTTGGTTTGGCAAAAGCTAGTTTTTCTAGCTTTTGCAAAATTTAATTTGGCCCTAAACCTTGGTTTCCCACCACAACAAAAAACAAAGGCTAAGTGTTCCAAGTCTAGCATGCTTCATCGAGAACGAAACCATTTAATGGATGGGCGGGCTAAAGTATTAAGTCCCCTTCAATTTTTTTGGTATAATAAGTATATCATTTGAGATCATTTTTAATTCAAATATTCATAAAAAATTATATTTGTCTTTTTTAATTTTTAGATATAAAAGTTTAATATACTCTTGTTCTTCCCGTTCGTCCCCGTATTTCACCTACTCCATGCCACTGCCCACTTCTCTTTGAACATCGACAGTTGCTTTCTTCAACCCACCCAAAATCAAATTATGCATATAGCTCCTACTAGCAACAGTCAAATAGCGGATAGAAACACATGATGACTTGTATTTGTGGACACAAGCGTTAGCCATCTCGGGGTGATGGAACTCACCCACAATCTAAGAAATGAAAATGTGTCAATTAAGAGCTTTTAACTACTTGTTCTAAAAGTTGTTGACGAAAGTTAAAACTTTAAATTCAGCATGAATCTGGCGGGTTAATATGCAGGGACGGAGCCAAGATTTAGGGGTGAGGAGGGCAAAACATAAATTTTAAAAGGTAAAGGACAAATTCACAATTATACCATTTTTTCGAAAAAAAATATAAAAGACCAAAGGATAAAAAAAATTTCCACCAGTCGGGAGGCAGCAGCCCCTCCCAGAAACTTACTAGTTCCATCTCTGTTAATATGATTAGTGTACTTTAATTTCTTATTATAGAGTATTTATTAATTAAAATTTGTGTTAATGTTATGTTGTAATTTATACAACCTTTTTGGATATTTAAATGTTTTCAAAATTTAATTCTAAGTCGTCTTTATCAATAATTATCATTCAATAATTTTTTTAAAAAAATGTGTTTCTCTAGTAGCTTTAAAAATTTTAAATATTTTTTAAAAAGCATATATTATATTATTTTTACTTTAAAAACCAAACAACAATGTTTAAATAAAGAATCAAACGTGGAAAACAAATACATGCTCGTGAACATGGATGCCTGTGGAAAGGTGAACGATTAATGTTTATGGCATGGATACCCGTGAATCTTTTTTCATTAACAATTTCGCATACAAGAGTAATGGTGCAACTTTCTTTTATCGAAATAAAGGAAGCATTCTATAACGTGAAGTTTTATTGAAATGGAAAAACATGCGGGTGAGAATCGTATCATAAAATAAAAAAAAAATTATAAAATAAAGAAAAATCGTGTTATAAAAGCATAGAAAACAATATGCAACAAGATATACAAAAAAAATCTAAAATAAGACATTTGCTATTAAAAAATAAGATATTTTTATTAGGAATGAAAATAAATAAAATAAAATAAAAAAATATTATCAACGATTGATAACAACACAAAATTAATGTTGTTGCCGACAACGCAAAAAAAAAAATAAAAACAGAAAGAAAGGAGAGTGATTACCCTTAAGAAGAAGTGTTATTATATATTAATATGTATATTATTTAAAATTTTACAATTTAAATTTAAACCATTTAAGCTAATACAGCGTTAATAAATTATTTTTAGAACTAGAATATATAGTTTAATTATTTTTTGTGACTGTATAAATACAAATATATTTGTTCTATTAGTATCACTTTAATATAAAATATATATGCTTGTTCTATTAGCATGATGATGTTATGGGCAGGGACACCTAAAATTTTATGTTAGGGGGGAATTTATAAAATTTCAAGAATAAAAATAAATTTTTAATAAAATATATATAAAAACAAATTATTATTTTATAAATTATATATGAAACTCAAATTTCTAAGGAGGGATGGAAGAGCGGTCCATCCTGACTATGGGGTCACAACTCACAAGATGAATAATACGGTCTCATTTCTAGAAAAAAAACATGTGATATTATTGTAATATTTTTCATAAGTTTATTTTTATTTTAATAGTATATTAAATAAGGATTTTAAATTAATATGATTATCCGATAATCTTGGGCTCTCTCAGCAAAATACAATGTATATTATCAACGAACCAACACTTTTTGTATAACGAAATCCTCGCCTACCCAAAAATAGAAGGGCAAACTACATTTTTGGACATTCAACCGTGCCTAGTTTTTATTTTAATTGCTAAACTTTAAAATTTTCAATTTTACAACTAAGCTATGAAATTCTGCTCGTTATGAACACTCGATTGTTAAGTTTTTAACGTGGTTTATTTTTTCTTGGTAATTTATGCAAAAAAGCACAAATTTTCTCTCAAACCCAGATTCAGACTCCCTCTGATTCATTGGTGTCAAAGTATTTTTTTCTAAATTTGAATAGTGAGGAGGTTGAGAAGGAGGAGAAAATTAACTCGATTTCAAGCTGATGAGAAGGTGGAGATTGTGGATCGAACCAAAATAAGGTTTGAAGTTTTTATTTGAGTTTTGTTGATTTTGAGGGGATTTTGGAAAAAATCAAATCGACAAGGAAAAAAGAGAGAAAGTGGGACATTTTAGTACTAGTTATATTTGCAAAACGATGATTGTTGGCAGTCGAACGAGAGTGAAAAAGGATTTTGGCCATGAGATAGAAGAAAATTAAAATTTTAGGGAAAAAATCACAAAGAAAGCCCCAAAACACAAGGTTCTAGTGTTAAAATTAGACACTTAACTATCAACTATCAAGTGATTGAAACAAACAAAATTCGAAAATTTAATGATGAAGTTGAAAATTTTAAAGTTGAGTGATCAAAACAGAATAGATAAATTTGAGTGACAAAGAAAACGTAATTTACCCAAAATAGAAAATAAAAATGAACCGGCTATATGCACCATGCATGTCTTCGATTTAAGTCGTCGAGGAGAGTCAAACTCGACTCGAAAAAATTAAATTTTTCGATTTGTGTCGAGTCGAATATTTATATTACATATGAAAAGGAATATATAAAGAAATATATACATGTATTATATATGGATATAAAAAGTCATTTAAATTATAATAAATAATACTATAATATTATAAATAATTTAAAATTAAATTTGTACAGAAAGTCTAAAATTCGACTCGACTCGGCTCAACTCAACTCACTCGAATTGAAAAAATTTTAAATAAAATTTGAGTTATAAAACAAGACTCGTAAACTCGACCAACTCAAAATTTTTGACTCGTTCAACTCAGTTGAACGCTCACCCTAGTTGCCGGTCTCCTCCAAATCCCGCAAACGAGGATTACCAGTTGAGCAGGTAGAGTCGTAGGAGCCTCACTTCGATAGGTCATTCATCAAGTGGGATGCTTGCATTTGTGTATTTATTGGTTTCATCACTCTCCAAACTCAGCTTATTTCTTCCATTTTCTTCTCTCTTTTCCTGGATTATTGAGAAGACTGAAATGATTTGCTCCAAGTTACTTTCATAAAACAAAAAATGGTTGGTTATTCTTATCTCCTCTTTTTCTTTTAAAAAACAATATAATTTTACAATGAAACGTTAACGTTTCTGATTCATGCAAAACTCTGCTCTGATCTTAAACTCGTTGTTTTCTTTTAATTGTTTGGTAGAAATTGAATCCTAAATGTGTGTTTTACGAATGTTTAGACGATTGAATTTTTAAGTAGATTATTCTTACTAGTATTTTTTTTTGTTCATTTGATGCTATACGTTAACTTTCTGTTTGGTTAAATGCAAACACGGGATTAAATTAACGGAATCGCTAACTAATTCGACTGTTTTGATTCAGGAATTTTATCGCCTTGCTTACTTTGATCTGTTCTTTCAAAGGTTAGTTAATGAGCTCTTTCCATTAGTTTTGAACTGAAATCTAATATGCAATTAAGTGATCGATGATTAGGATCCTGTTTATTTCGAATTGTAGGTTGTAGAACATTTGAATAAGGATTATTAGATCACTGCAGTTCGTCTTAACATTTAGAGAATATATTCGGAAATGTCTTCGCCGGATACGGATGATAATCAGAATAAAAACATGAAAAATGGGGATGTACTCTGTCCCTTGGCTGAATTCGATGAATATGAGTTTTCAAAGTTGCTAGAGAAGCCAAGGCTCCTGAATATAGACAGGCAGAGCTCATTGGATGAGAGATCCCTCAATGAACTATCTATTGCGTTGAATTCAGGCCATTCTTGTAGAGTGAATGATATTGGTTTACCCCGAATATATGAGCCACTGGAAATTATCTCTTCTCCTGTGGGTAAAAGGTCAGGTTTCAATACACCAAGGTCACACACTGGTTTTGATGCACATCCGATGGTTTGTGAAGCTTGGGATGCCTTGAGAAGATCATTGGTGTATTTTCGTGGTCAACCGGTTGGGACTATTTCAGCATTGGATAATTCTGAAGAGAATCTAAACTACGATCAGGTGAAGCACACATTGCTTTTGTAACCCCATCTTAGTTTTTTATTTGCTCAGCCAATATAATTTTTTTTTATTAGCGAAAGAGACCTCGGAGAGGTTACATACTTAATTTAAACACACCAGAAACACCCAACTGCAAACAAAGACCTTGCAACCATAACAAAGTACAACACCACAACCCAAAAGAACATCATTTTTAGAATATAAATACCAGCCCTGCAAGCCTTGAAAGAGAAAAACTGAAAATCTAAAAATGACACTTGTAAACTTTGGCTGCACTTGTCTGTTGCAACCGATATATAATCTCCAACCCATATGTTCTCCCTGTCATGATGCTTGATCATTGTGTTGGTAATGGTGATTAAATGTGAAAATTTTCAGTATGTGGATTGAATATTTCGTCTAATTGTTAATTGCCTACAATTCTGTGGCTGTTCTCAAAGCAGTTAATGTTTGAGACTACAAAATCTACTATTCTTGTACTGTGAGCAAAGAGTCCAGTGACCGGCATAACTTCAAACGAAAAAGAAAACATTAGCATATTTTTCAGCACCATACTTTATGTTTCTTTTCTTGCAATACTAGGGGTAGGATGTAGTGCTTGTGGGCATTTATTGTGTTGATTGTTGAATGGTATGGTGCAAGTTATACAAGTATTCTAACTTTTCCTGATTGAATGGTTTTAATATTTTATTTTATGTTATTGATTTTATAATTGAGCTCATCCACTTCATATTTTTCGTCTTCCCTCTATTTATCTTTATGATATATTGATATACTATGTGTCCTATTTTAGATTTTGTGGCTCTTTATCCTTTTGATTCTATTTTCTTTATTAACTATGCTAGTTTTGAGGCTCATATGAAACCGGTTTTGTGAGTTTGCAAAGAATGCTCTAGTTTGTAACGAGTTTGTAAATATGTTTCCTTGTTTTTTCAGCAAAGGTCTTTGTGAGAGACTTTGTCCCTAGTGCATTGGCTTTCTTGATGAATGGGGAACCGGAAATAGTAAAGAACTTCATTTTGAAGACCCTTCGCCTTCAGTCATGGGAGAAAAAGATTGATCGGTTTCAGTTAGTAAAAGGAGTAATGCCAGCCAGTTTCAAAGTTCTCCATGACCCAGTTAGGAATAGTGAGACACTGATTGCAGATTTTGGTGACAGTGCAATAGGAAGAGTTGCTCCTGTAGATTTTGGTGGATCATGTTACTTCGAGCATACACAAAGTCTACCGGAGATACCTCACTGGCAGAATTGCCAGAATGCCAGAAGGGTATGCGCCTAATTCTGGCTTTATGTCTCTCTGAAGGGTTTAACACATTTCCAACGCTTCTCTGTGCGGATGGTTGCTGCATGATTGATCGTAGAATGGTGAACTTTCCATAGCACATATTCTGTTATCTATAGCATCAAACTGATATTTTTCCCATCTGAAACTTGCACAGCATAGCATGATGTTTCATATTGATTTAGACTCTGTCTAACTCGCAGTGGCGAGAAGTATTGTTTGTTTGGTCAGAGTTGCACCCTACCTTTAGTCTTGCATTGGAAGTTAATCAAGCATGCGAATATGAGTTACTTTCGCAGCTCTCCCTTGAAAACAATGCTATGTTAGTAAAATGCACTATTCCTAATTTCCAATTAGAATTCATCCATTGAAATACGTCCTGTATTTCCCACTCAACATTTTCCTCATTCTAGCATGCTTGTTTATTTGTTGATATGTCTTGGAGCAGAACAAAAATCTTTTTAGTAATAATGAAGTTTGTGAAGATTGAACCCGAAAATTATAATACGATTATCATTCTTTTCAAATATTTTTGTCTGCAACAGTATAACGGGCATTAGAAGAAACCTGGGCTAGATTAGTGGCAGTGGTCAACTGACACCTAAGTTATGAAGCAGTCTTAAGATATCATACGTCAAAACTTCTCTGTCTCTGTTGTATTTTTTAAATAAATTGACCTTTTCAATTGTTATCATTGAAATGGCGATGACTATTTGATCTGAAATTAAGTGGTAAATCATCTTTTGTCTAATATATTCCAATGGTTGAGACTGATGACCTGCTTGTAGTTTTGGACCCTTTGATAAATTGTGGTGCATATTCAGTAAGAATGTACAGACCTTTTCAATTTATCATGGGTGAATTGGTTTTGGAACTAATATGTTCTTATTTTATCTTTAAATAACACTGCGCTCAGCTTTATTCTTGTCATCGTGTCTACAGGGTGTATATGGCTATCCCTTTGAAATCCAAGCTCTTTTCTTCATGGCTTTAAGGTGTGCTTTGCTCCTACTCAAGCAAGATAATGAAGGAAATAAGTTCATAGAACGAATAGTTAAACGCCTGCATGCATTAAGCTATCACATGAGAAGTTATTTTTGGCTCGACTTTAAGCAGCTAAACGACATATATCGTTTCAAGACAGAAGAGTACTCTCACACTGCAGTTAACAAGTTTAATGTAATGCCCGACTCTCTTCAAGAATGGATTTTAGATTTTATGCCGGCTCGTGGCGGCTACTTTATCGGTAATGTCAGCCCTGCAAGAATGGATTTCCGATGGTTCTGCTTGGGCAATCGTATCGCGATTCTGTCATCACTGTCTACTCCTGGACAATCCACTGCAATTATGGATCTTATAGAATCATGCTGGGAAGAGTTGGTTGGAGAAATGCCATTAAAGGTTTGTGCTAGAAACTCGTGAATGGCGGATCGTAACCGGATGTGATCCCAAAAACACCCGGTGGAGCTACCACAATGGGGGTCATGGCCAGGTATGCATTATGTGCAAAAAAAAAAAATACTTAAGAATGATATTATGGTGGGGTAAGTTTTCATAAATATAGTATAGGAATGTTTAAGCTAAGATGTTTCCTTTGAAATCCATTTTGATTGCTGCATTCTGTGTCCAGTGCTGTTATGGCTATTCACAGCTGCGTGTGTGAAGACTCGACGTGATATTGTAATAGCTGAAACCAGGCTGGTGAAGGACCAGTGGCCTGAATATTACGATGGGAAACTGGGGCGATACATTGGGAAGCAAGCGCGTAAAGCCCAAACCTGGTCCGTTGCTGGTTACTTGGTAGCAAAGATGATGTGGGAAGATCCATCTCACTTGGGAATGGTATCAATTGAGAAGACAGACAAATGAAGCCCATCTTGAGAAGATCAAATTCATGGACTTTATGATAAGTTATCTTCTTTTTGTGTTCTCCATAATATAAGTTGAAGATGTTAGTATAACGTGGGAAAGAGGCGCCTTTTAAAGTATTCATAGTCTAAGTTTATTGTTTCCTAAAAAAAAGTCTATACTCTTTTTGGCAATTAGCGGATAGTTTATAGCGGATTATATTAGCCGATAGCGGATAGCTTATTGCATTAGCTGATTTGACTATCTGATTGTATAAAAGCGTTTGGTAAAATTAACCGATTGCTGATAGCTGCTTGATTATTTAAACAAACAAAGTGACATATAAAGACATGATTATATTCGATACTTGTTTAATTAATTTGATTATGAAAAATAATTTTTTTAATATAACATTACTAAGCAAATTTAAAGGATTTATGTATTAATTTATTATTTAATAATTATTTTTAATACAAATATAAATGTGTGAGAATAAAAAAAAATAAGTATTAGTTTACAAATGTCACAATATAAACACATGAGGGTGAAGAGTTAAAATAGAAATTGTTAAAATTTAGGTTATTTGGAGATTTTTGATAATTAATAAGGGTAAAATAGTATTTATAACTTTTATATCAAAACCTCTAATTTCAAAAAGCTCTTAGCAGCTTTTTCAAAATTAAAATTTTCATTCAATCTGTTATTCACAAAACATTCAAATGAGCAAACTTAACTGGTCAAATCTCTAATATTAATTTAAACTTCTAATTTTGACTTAAACCGCTCTTTAGCGCCTATAACTTTATAATAAGTTAACGCTTGGTTAATTTATTCGAAAAAAGTCTTTAAAATATTGTTTATTGAACAGACAATTGAATTCCCGATGATTAGTATATTGTATTCCTGAGCTGAGAGGGTTTTTTATCCATCGTACTCTATCAAAAGTTTATAACAGGTTTATAGATAATAAAAAAAACCTCTATTTGTAGGTTGATAGGGCCTTGCCCAATGCCCCTAAATGCAAGATTTTAGTTTGGTTCCTTAAAAGTTTTATTGTTATAGTTTAATATAATGGCAAATTTCATTTTACTCCCTAAATCGATATATATGTAATTTGATCCCTAAAAACTATAAAGAAACAAGTTAATATAATAGTAAAATTATATTTTGACTACCACAATATCCCCAAAAAATTTGGCTTCACCTTTGATATAAGCAGCATACTTACAAGTATGGTACCGTGAAACTTGGTTAGCTGCTTGACGAATGATACTTCAAAAACTTCCTATCGACGATCGACAAAAAGAATCATTCCTTCAACGGTATTCATATACTAAAATAACCAAAAACAAATCAGCATCATCTTAAAGTTCATCCAAGTCCGAAAGACTTACTAAAAGGCTCATGCTTGTACAAAGTCTTTCCTACTTTACACCATCCAAGGCTCTTCATCTGTACTTGATGATATCAAGTGTATTAATTTAAGGGCATTACGCCATATAAAATTCTTCATTGAGGAAGAAGGTATTACTTTAAAAAGGTGCAGTAATTGAATTTTATTAATTGGCCTAGTGGCTAAGGATGCTCAGCTTATCCCATTTTGTATAAATTTAAATCCCGACATAAAAATATAATACATCTCAATTTAATAAAAAACCAGTAATTTAAAGTTTTTTTCTAATAAATTACATAAAACCAGAGGGGTGAAGTATATAATATGTATATATGAAAATATCTTCTGTAAAGGTTACTGTAGCAGAGGGATGCAGGAACATTGTTATTAATATATATATATATAGCAGCCAATCTATTTTATCTTTCTGCTTGTTGAAACTGGTGACTCTCTGGCTATATATATGGATAGCAAGATGTATATTTTCATGTAGAAAACACATACATATATATTTAACAGGAAAAAGGTTTTGAAGTTTGATCCGATTGAGTTAAATATATAACATGGCAGGAAATGGGATTGTTGCAGATGATGGCAATAAAGTCCAGCCTCTAGCCTTTACTCCAACGTAATTTTGCACCAAGTTTGATTTACTTCATTTTGAGGCCTAAATCATGTTTATGTTAGGTTAATGTTTCTTTCATTTTTTTGCAGGCCAGGGCGATTTAAGGAAGGACCCGAGGAAAAAGTCCCATTATTGACCAAGGTTTTAGGTCTTGAAGAGCTTGCCTCCTTGGAGGTTAGAATTAAATTGCAATTCCTTCGTTGTGTTGTGCCGATATTGCGTTGCGGTGATCTCAAAAAACGTTACGATGCGGTTTAATACTATGAGTGTGAAAAAGGCTTGAATTGTTAGATATTTTTGTTAAGTTGCCATGCATTGTTTAACACGCAAAATGGTGTTGAGTTATAGGTGTGAAGAGCTTCTTTGGCAGAGCTTCTCGGGACAGCAGTGCTGGTTTTTGCATTGGACACCATAGTTATCTCGACATTGCAGACCGAAACAAAGATTCTGAACCTTGTAATGTCGGTCCTAATCGCCTTTGTCGTCGTGGTTCTCCTCCTCGCTACGTACCCCATATCCGGTGGACATATCAATCCGATTGTTACGTTCGCTGCTTTACTGACTGGCCTGGTTTCTGTTTCCAAAGCCGCCGTATACATTTTGGCTCAATGTGTTGGTGACATACTAGGTTCACTAGCACTGAAAGCGGTGGTTAACAACGGCATCGAATGAACGTATTCACTAGCAGGGTGCACCATGACTGTTGTTGTACTGGGCACAAATGGTCCAACCGTGATCAGCCTGGGGACGAGCCAGGCTCTCTGGCTTGCGATAATTTGTTCCTTTGTGTTTCTTTTTGCTTTTGTATGGATGGCTTTTTATCGTCGTCAAGCCAAGGCGGTGGGACGAGTTGTACAGGGAATAGTGTTGGGTCTTTTAGTGTACATTTCGACTACGGTCACTGCAACAAAAGGCTACGGTGGTGCAGGGCTGAACCCGGCACGTTGTTTCGGTCCAGCTGTGGTTAGAGGAGGCCACCTTTGGAATGGACACTGGATATTTTGGATTGGACCAGCTATTGGCTGCGTGGCTTTCGCTCTGTATGTTAAAATGATTCCAAGTGAGCATACTCACAGCTACTGATTAAACCAACAACATTATTACTCAGTTTTAGTTGTCGAATCGTCGTTGTTGTTATCGGAAAATAAATGTCTGTTGGGATTTTAGCTGATTATATAAACTTTGAAGGGGACAAGTGCTTTCATTGTATTTGCATGTTGAAGTTATTGTAATAACATAATATATTTCATTGGCACAAGTACAACCCATTGAAATGCAGAGAAAGAACATATGCTAGGGGTAATTTTCTTAAACCAAAAATAACTGTGATTGAGAACTTGGATTATGGCTGCAAAATCGATGAACATGATTCAAGGGGCTCATGAACTACACAGTTCGAAGAAACCGAGACGGGTTTATCCTCCAAATGCAGCATGATGGTCCACAAGATCTCTCTCAACAGTTTCTTGAACTCATCTTCTTTAACCATCTTCCCTTCATCCGCATGTATCGTGCGGAAAACATCGGTGACAATCTTGTCGATCTGGGGAATTTCAAGAATATTAGTAAGTGGAGTGAAACGGGAAATCAAGGCCAAAATTGCAGTTGGTCAGCTTGTTGTCTACTATCTATGGATCAACTCGAAGATACGTGTGTAATGTCATGTGCAATTGAGATACCTGTTCAACTGCACCGATAGGAGGTAGACCGGCAGATGGAGCCACAGCATCAAGAACCACGTGTAAATAACCGGTCGATATTTTCTGATGGCAATCTTTGGGAACATTCTGTAAAGCTACATTCAGTGACTAGCAATTTGCAAAACGAAAGCATCGATTAGTAATGTCCAAACATTCATCGAGAGACAACAACAAGAGCGTATACCTTGTGTAGTTCAAACTTGTTGGATAGTAATCTCTTAATGCCACTTCCGTCAAAGGTGTTTTCACTATGGGCAACAATCACAGGCTGCTCTTTCAGATTTCGAGCCACATGCTTTGCTACTTTCTTAAATTCTTCCAAGAATGTTATTTTAGAGACAGGCACGCCTTGTTCATAGCCATCCCATGATTTCAAAGCCGGTTCCACTATGTTGCTCATAACCTACACCAGCATCACAAGCCAAAAACAAAGCTTGGGTTTTCAGTTTTCACTACAAGAAATCAGAGGTCCAATTTTTTCAATACTTGTTAAAAACTCAAATTTTAAGTTTGCCCTTAGGCCATCAAAATTTCAGAAACGGACCTGCCCTTAATGTTAGTGAGTTACAGATAGGGAAAGTGAATTACCCATGAATCTGAACAAGGGGGCATTCCTTGATCAACGGTGAGTTTCCCGAAAGCCTTAACAATGCAATCAAGCAACGAGGCATCATCCGAACAGCCTAACTGAGAAAATATAGATAGCATCTCAGCATCATAGCTTGGACCGTCGATGAATTCCAAGAGATCTTCTCCTTCAATACGAAGAATCACAACGGGGTCTCGCTTCAAACCCGCCGCCATACCTAGTAGAATATCTGAAAGAGCCTCTTTAAACTCTGTCTTACTCACCTGTTCTTGTTGTCCATGGGTGAATTCGTTCAAAACCTGAAAAAAAGAAAGAAAGAAAATTAATTGCATCATACACATATAATAAAACTATAACTATCATTCTAAACTAATTCTTAAACTTTTAAATATTTTAATATTATACTAATTATGACTTTAATTCTGTTTAAATTTTAAATGTTTCTTTATTCATCCTGAACCATGACCATCATTTTAAATTTATCTTCAATTTTTTTTGAGGATTTTAATTTTATTATCAAATTATTATTTATATCACATTATACTATTATATAATATAAACCAATGTTTATATAGCAATTGAGAATATTTATAAAGGATTTACAAACATGGAATAGGCTTGAAAATAAAACTAAAACTTTCAAAGAGTTTAAAAACTAATTTAAAATGAGATTTATAATTTGGGATGAAATTAAAATATTTAAAAATTTAAAGATGAATTTTAAAGAAAGATCATACTTTAAGAAAGAATTGTGTGATTAATTAAAAATCTATAAGGCGGGGATTGTTTGGGTCAAACCTCGGAGTAGATATTGTCGGAAACCGGAGAAGAACCCTGAACAGGCAAGCCAAGAGCAGCGCCGATATCAGCAACGGCAGGCTTTAGTTCCTTCACAGAGAGCTGACCGTCGTTGTCCTTGTCGAGCTCCTTGAATTTATGATCCACAAAGCTACTAAATGCCTCGTCGTTCTCAACCAATTCCATTATACTCGAACCGTCTAGTACCTGCTGCTGATCGCTTCTCTCCTTTACGGAGGTTCCTGTTGTTGCTGTAACTGCCTCCATTAATTTTTTTTTCTTTTTGAACTCACTGAGCCGGTGGTTTTCTTGTGAGTCACAGGCTGGTCCCTATAAGCGTGTTTGTTGCGAGTCCCGTGAGTCGAACACGAGTTAAAAAGAGGTGAGGTATGAGTATGTTTAGATTTTGTCCCTTTGGTGAAGGTGAGTCTTCCTTGTGCCTCAGAATTGGACTGTGTTTTTAAACGACAGATATATAGGGGATAGTGTTCTTTTGTGTCGTAAAATTGCTATCCTCATTAAATTTTAGGGTGTGTTTGGATTAAATAGGGTGAAAAAAAAGTTGTTCTTTTAGAAAAGTTTTAAAAAAGTATTTTTAATTATTTTTTATTATTTTTTCAGTTCATCAGCGTTACACACCTAATATTACTGAGTAAGTCTTTCAGTAGATATTTTCTATATACAATGCATTAAACTTAAGATTTACATAAATAATACAAAATTGTTTATCACTTGAATCAATTACGTTAATAAAATAAATTTTACATACAAAATAAATTTTACACGAAATGCTTACAAAACTTAAAAGACAAGGCTCTTGAGTGGCATTTGTACACAAAACAATTGTATTTATTTTACCGCGAGGAATAAATTATTCCGGAAATGGAGTAGAAGATTAGTTGGAAACCAAACACATGACGGATTGGCGACCACAATCCATTTGTGGCTAAGACGCGTGGGGCGGTTACATATATAAAACCGGCACCTAAATTTTGTGGTCGGTTAAGCAGAATAAATACAAATCTTTTGTACGATTTCTGAAAAATTCGATTGAAACTTTAACAGAACTACTGGATTTTATTATATTTTATTTTGAATAGTGGATCTTATTATATCTATATTGCGGATAAATAAAAATATTTTATAAAAATTAAATTTCGATGAATTGTTATTAAAAGTTCTAACATGTTATAAGTAAAAAATAAAGCTCGAGTTATATTAACATTTATTTTAATTTTTTTAAATACTACAATGTATTATATTTGTAAAAAATTCCCGTAATAAAAAAATATGAGAAGTTCGTGTTATAATTAATAACTATTGTTTTTATTATAAAATCCCTAACATATAATAATAAAAATAATAATCAATTAAATAAATAATTTTAGAGTGCGTCTACATAAATAATGCGTTTTTGAAAGGAGATCTTGAAGAGAATGTCTACATGAAGCAGCCAGATGGTTTTCAAGTTGAAAGTACTACTTATAAACCCTTGGTGTGTAAACTCAAGCGGGCTCTCTATGGCTTAGGAACTGGTTCACTAAGGTTAAAGGTTTTCTTGAAAGCTTGGAGTTCAAGGCATCTAATGCAAATGCGTCCTTATTTGTTTACGAGACAGGTGATGTGCTCACATTTCTCTCTGAAAGATCTTGGTGAATTAATTTTTTTTTTTTGAGATTAAAATTAGGTCTGTATTGGGTGGTCTTTTTTTCACCAAAAAAAATATATTGTGGACTTATTGGTTAAAACTGATCAGCGAGATGTCAATACCACTGTCACACCTATTGTTAAAGTAAATGAAAACTATTAGTTGCTTTTTAAAAGTTGAATCATGCATGTCTTAATCTATATCGTGGTTTAACATTCAATTAATCCTTAATGTAGTACTAATTTAAGGAAACTTATAATAGATATTATATGATATACAATATTCAGTTTATGAATATTTTTCTAACCAAATGAGCGTTGTACCTAAAGATAAAAAATTCCATCACTTTCCGTTTCCCCATCGTCGCCCCCCTAACAAGGCCGGTGACTGGTGGACTTATCGACCGGCCAAATATGGTTTGAGTCACTGTCACTATCATTGCTACGTGGCAACATTCGAGTGGATGACATCTTAAATATTGAGCTATCATTGACAACTAATGCTTGATTTGATCTTTCGGAATTTTGACATGAACTAGATATTTTAGGTCTCTCTTTAGTGTTTTTATATACGTTCTAAAATTAAAAATATAAAATTTAAGGTTTATAATTAAAGTTTATAGTTATAATTTAAGGTTTAGGGAGTGATTTAATTTTTAAAATGTAAAGTTTAAAGATTGTGATTTATGATTTAATGTTAGAGTATATGATTTAGTTTTTTAATGTTGATATATATATATAAGGGAATAAAAAAGAAGGGTAATATTCAATATACATGCGGTGAGAATAATTTTTTTATAAATGCCTTAGTTTTAAGGTTTATGGTTAAATTTTAGGGTTTAAATATTAGGAGTTTAGGTTTAGTTGTTTAGAATTGATGGGTTGTTGTTATAATATAGGGTTTATAGGTTAAAATTTAAATTCTTAACCATATTACACTAACTCTAAAGCCTAAATTCTAACAACCCCTAAACTTAAGCCCCTATCATATAAACTGTAAAATCAAAACACTTATAAAAACTTTTTTATTTCTACTTCTGTGTATTTAATATAAATTAAAAAATAGATAATTTTTGTTCGTCTCGACATTGTGCCCAAGTTTTTCCATTCGGATCAGGTGGGTCTCCAATGGGCATGTTGGGCGGTTTGGGTCCTTTAAGTTGAAAAATTAATTGGGGGTTAAATGGGTCCGTTAAAGCGTAGTCGGTCCATTAGGATATATGCCCAAGTAAAACCAAATCAAGGTTAGAGTTTAGACCGGCTTTGATTGTTACAAAATTTCTTTATATTTTTTCACTCAACCCACTAGGAAAATATAATGATTTAAAATCAGATAAATTTTTTTCAACATAGATTCTATAAAAATATTTTTAAGGGCGGACATGTCTATATTAGACAAATCTCAAGGTGGACACAACTAGTAAAATAAATAACATAAAAAATTTAGATTTTTAAGTGGATATAATTAGTAAAATGAATAATTAATCGAGAGAATTTCAAATTTCAAGATGGTCACATGCCTATTCTAGATCACACATGGATCCGTTAGTGGATTCAACGTCGGTAAATTAATTTAATTTAAATCCAAGGTCATCGATTAAGTTTAGTTTAGTTAGTATATTGTTGATATAATATAAAAATGACGTGAAATCGAACATGCTTAAACGCAATATTTAAAAAGGCGCTCCTAGTCGTTGAGGTGAGGCACAAACAAAACGCCTAATTGTGTCTAGGCGAGACGACTTCAATAAAGCACATAGAGGCGCGCTTGAGAAGCAAAAGGCGCCGAAAGGCAATGCCTAGTTTACATTGTTTATTTTTTTTTTTTTCTTTTTGTTTTTATTATCTTTTACATACTAACTTGGGTCACATCCGAACCACACAAAACAACATTAATTTAAATTAACTTGGTCGAGTTTTCAAGTTCGAATTAAAATTGATCGTTTTATACACTGCAAAAGTTATTTCAAGTTTGAGTTATTTAAATTCATATTAATTTTGGTTCAAGTTCTTTTTATCATGACTTGTCCAACGATATTAAAACATAATGTATAATTTGAACTTAAAGCATAACACACAATGTTTCCTTTTGATATATTATCATAATATCCTTTTCGATACATATGATGTTTAAACATAGAATGTTTCATTTTTATCATGACTCGTCCAAGGATACTAGAGCATAATGTATTATTTCAAGATGATTACATATGATGTTATATTATCATCATCCCTTTTTGACATTATCGTATAGCTAGGTTTGTCTATTTATAGTACATATGCTTCCTATTACATGATAAAATATGATGTTATTTGCTTTTTGATCGAAAAGTTAAAAGTGATTAATGATTGTTGAACTATGGTACGATTTAATGATCTATTTTAGTGTTATATATGCAGATTAATAGGTATATCATTAATTTTCAAAAGGTGCGTATGCGCTTAGGTTGTAGGACCTTTATCGCCTTACTACGTTTTGTGCCGTTTTTTACATCGCAAGCGTTCAATATTCTTTTAAATATCTAATTATCATTACAAAATCAAATTTTATATTTTTATCATGTAAAAAAATATTAATATTATAAATATTTTGATACACAATATCGTGTAAATACACGTTTATCAATTTTAAGGTTAATAGTTTAGTTTAGAGTTTACGAGTTTAGATTATATGATTTAGAATTAAGGTTTATAGTTTAGAATTTAGACTTTATGGTCAAAGATTTAAGTTATAAATTTTATAGTTTAAATATAAAAAGTAAAATTTATTACACAGTTTGTGTATCAAAATATAACATATAAAAAATAATAAGTTTTTTACTCTTTTATATTTGTAAATAAATTTTATAATTGGAAAAGATAAAATAGCTTTTTGGGTCTGATAATTTTATCCGTTTAGGCTTTAATTTTTTTTTGTGTCTTTTGACTCTTAAATTTATATATATATTTTTAAATTGATCCAAATATGAATAAATAATAATAATGTTATTTAGTTTACTTTAGTTATTTTTTCATTTTCTGTCGATTCATCAAAAGATACAAAATATCAAAAAAATAACTATATTGTTCTTATTAAGAACAAAGATTAGTTTTTTTTTAATTCATATTTTGAATTTTTAATATTTTAGAAAGGAAAAATAGATGATATCAGTTTAATGGTCGTTTATTATTCTCACATTTGTCTCAACAAAATAAAAAAATATTTAAGAAAATACAATAAAAGTTAAAGGACTGAAATGAGTAAATTGATAAAATAAGAGTGTCAAAAATGTTATTCTGCCTATTACCAAAAACAAATTGAAACATTTATTAACATCGTTCCTTTCGTTACTCGATAAGCTACTCCTCTCCTCTCTCTGTTTCCACTCTATCCTCTCTTCTCCTTACAATGGATCCCCACGTAATCTTCTTCTCTTCAAAATTCCAGACCCCAAATCTCACACCTTCTTTTCCGTTCCCCTCTTCCACTACCCGCCCTCTAATCAGCCCACAAGGTTTCACTCACAATCTCTGGCCTCCCGGAGGTTCTTCTTCGCTCAGAAAGAAACGCAAAAGCTTGGGGTTTATGCGCCTCCAATCTCCTCGCTTTGTCGTCAGGGCTTCTATAAACTCCAATTTGGTTCTCGTTGTCATCGGTGTAACCGCATTATCAGCTTTATCTCTTGCTTTCTACAATCAGTTTTTGAGAAAGAGTGCGACTTCAAAAAAGATAAGTTAAACTGATTGAATTGGAGGTTTCTATTTGGTTTAACTTAAGTTTTTCTAAATTGGGTTGTTGTTTTGGTAGTTGGTTTTCATTATCCGGCTTTTATTAAGTGTTGGGATTATGGTAGTTATGGAAAGAACTATCTGAACCGTGAATGCACAGCTAAAACTGAGAAAGTTGGTTTAAGCATTCAGAATAAGTTATTTCACAGTAATTATAATTCTTGTAGAACAAACTTGGGGGCACAGCTTCTTTCGCGGTAATTATGATTATTTTCCTTTCTACATCAGGATTTTACCAAATTCTGACATTTGGGTTGCTTATTGTCTGAATTGACTAAATTTTCTAATATGATGTCCGTGTGCAGGTATCTGGTCTTTCACGGTCTGCTTTACTTCCACAACGAGAAGGAAAAGATGAGGTGATCCAGGCTGCTAACAGTCAGATTTTGGAGATGAGTGATCTTCAAAGGGACACTTTTGCAAAGAAAATGGTGGTTTGACAGAGAACACGAGGGAAGTGAATGATGCTTCTGATAGTAAAGAGTTGCTTTTGCAAGAAACTACTGTTGTGAATGGTGATTCTCTGTTGGCGAAGGCAGCAGAGTCAAATGGTGCTGATTTCCTTGCATTTAATGATAATGATTCTGATGATGTTCCTGAAGAATCTAGAACTACTGATCTACCTCTTCAACCTACTGTGCTGCTTGAATCAAGAGCAGGACAGTCACTTCAGTTTTACACAGAAAGGTCTGAACTTCATTTGGAAGAAGTTGAGCGAGTAAATGGATTTGAAGCTGATTTCCCTAGACTAGCCGTAGAACCAAAGTTTAGTTCTCCTTCGGCTCTTGTAAAAGATGCTGTTGTCCTTGTAGGAGAAGGTAAAGTTACTAGAAATTATGACATATTCAAAGAATCTGGCAGAGAAGAGCTTCACACCTTTTATAAGGCTGATCAGTCTGTGGAAAAATCGTCAACAAACTTGAATGGTTTGACCCTAAAACCAGCATTTTCTCATGTTCTCCCTCCACATACCAATAGGTTTTCTTCACTGAAACTGAAGCTGAACGGTGAAGTAAACAGAGACAAGTTATCAGAATAGGATTCTCTCCTAACAGCAGGTTATGCCAAAAAAGACATCTGTATTATGATCCCTTTTTAATGTATGTTGTAGTTAGCCTTGCCATCTTTCCTTTTTCTTTTGATCCATATTTCATCAGTTTGTCCTGAATTTTGGCTTTTTTGGTTACTAACATTGTTTGGGCACTTCTTATCCAGATATGGTCGAAGGAAAAGTAACTCAGCCATATTTCCTAGAAGGCTTTTCTCACACAAGAAAAGACTTTGGAAGACTTAGGGGTTATCCAAGAGACGAAGAAGAAAAACACTTGATTCAAGAGAAGGATACAAAGTTGGTCCAGTTTCCCTTCCCAAATGGCGAGCTTGCTAATAACAAGCACCATCTTGAAGAGCATTTGAGTTCTTACAATTGTTTAATAAGACGTGGAAGGTAAGTTGCCATTATCTTCATGTTCAGAAACTTTATTTATCCCCATTTGGTAAAACTGATTAGTACTTATCAAAAACTTGCCTTTAAAAGGAAATAAAGTTTAGGTGAAATTGATCACTTTTATTATCAGACATTGACAGTTTAATGTCATGCTGTGATCTCTAATAACCATTTTTACCATTTATTTGCATCACTTAATCTTGTTTTTGATTCATATTAGGTTAAGTGACTGTGTTGATTTGCTTGAAGATATGGAACAAAGGGGTTTACTGGATATGGATAAGGTAGGGCTGGTAATTTAGATACATTTCTTTGGTTTTCCAGAGAAAAAAAGGACTGGTGTTAATGCTATTCTCTTTTATGAGAGCATCAAATTATTTGGTTTCAGGTTTATCATGCAAAGTTTTTTCAAAATCTGCAGTAGGCAAAAGGCTGTTAAAGAAGCTTTCCGCTTCACAAAGCTAATTTCAAATCCAACCTTGAGTACATTTAATATGCTGATGTCTGTATGTACATGTTCTAAAGATTCAGAGGGCAAGTCATCACTTTTTGTCAGACTGTTAGGTGCTTATAAAAACTCAATCTGCACAGTATGTATACTTTTGTTTAAATATGCTTTGAATATCTAATGTCTTTGCAAAATTTAGGAGCCTTTCAAGTTTTGCGACTTGTTCAGGAAGCTGGGTTCCAAGCTGATTGTAAACTTTACACTACATTAATATCTACATGTGCCAAAAGTGGCAAGGTTGATACAATGTTTGAGGTATAGAAACTTCTTACTTTTCTTGGTACCACCAAGCTGTTTACGTCTAACTGCTACAGTTTGCATTCTCATTTTGCTTTTCCTAATCTTTTCACCCTCTCATGAGAAATTTTCCCTCTTAAACCGATTTATATGTAGAAAAAAGAAATCCTTTGTTTACTCTTTTTCTGTTTTGCAAATTTGAAATTGGAACTTCTGTACAAATAACTTTCTTTCGTAGTTTATTTCTCCATGTTTCTTGGAGTGCAAACTGATCGATATTTTATCTCTTTAAATTTTCATCACATATCACATGCTGACTAAATCTGGCTGATAAACATTTGGTGCTTATTGGTTTTTCAATTACATTTCATAGAGGCAATTTATAACTTTCTGGTAAATAGTAATCTGATTGTTAATCTGACTCCATAGGTGTTCCATGAAATGGTAAATGCTGGTGTGGAACCTAATGTTAATACATATGGAGCACTGATTGATGGTTGTGCCAGAGCTGGGCAAGTGGCCAAAGCATTTGGTGCTTATGGAATAATGAGATCTAAGGTATTGTTATGAAAATAAATTCTTTACTCTTATTTATTTAGAAGTTATTTATTATATGTATTGCTTCTTCACACTGATTAAAGCAATATGTGCAGTAGAATGTAAAGCCAGACCAGGTTATATTCAATGCACTTATCACTGCATGTGGTCAATCTGGAGCAGTGGATCGTGCTTTTGATGTGTTAGCAGAAATGATGGCCGAAACACAGCCTATAGATCCTGATCATGTTACTGTTGGTGCATTGATAAAGGCATGCACAAATGCTGGTCAGGTATGCATACCAATTATTGTCATATTTTCTTGGTTTTCCTTTATTTCTGTTATGATTGTCTCAGCATAATGTATTTTCTCACAGGTTGATCGGGCACGGGAAGTATATAAGATGATTCACAAATTCAACATCAGGGGCACTCCCGAAGTTTATCCAATTGCTGTTAACTGTTGTGGCCAGACTGGTTGGAGTTTGCTTGCAATGTCTATAGTGACATGAAAAAGAAAGGCGTGGCTCCCGATGAGTCATCTTCTTGCTTCTGTACATTTTCTTTTCTCCTACTTACCCTTTCCCTTTTTTTATCATTGGGGTCTGCATGCCCCTCCCTTTGGAAAATTGGGAATAGTGTTTTAAGGCATAATAGGGGTTAGGAGTGGGTGTTTATTGTTAAAAAAATACTCATTTTGATCATAGTTCTGAGTTTGCAAGGTATCTTGTTTTGTGAGTTAAATCTGTGTATAGTCATTTAGTCTGGGACTTTTCATAATGGTTGCAACAAATAAATACAGATATGCCGTACGCCATGAAGCTATCTCGTTTAATTTGGTATTTAAGCATTGCATCATTTCTCTCAAAAGTTAAAGCTACTTTAAGTACAGATTTTGTATTTCAGCTTGATAATTTAAACCTGATTTCTGGTCTGCAAAACTGACCAGCAGAATCTAATTGGGCATCATCCCACCTGCTCCTGGCATAAAAAGCATAAAAAAAATGGCTGCAATGCCCTTGACTGGATTTGGCAATTCTTGATCCAAGATAAACTAGCAGCTTCTATGACTAATGTTGTAAAACTTTTAAATAGTCTAAGAGGTTCACTAAACTTAAATCAAATTTTGCATGTAGGTTGCCATGTCCTTGATCTCAGATCAGTTGTGATGATTTTTTTCTTTTGTCATTAGTTTTTGTTGTTTACTGTATCTTGAGTATTCTCTTTCTTGGCTCTTTTAGCGATAATAAAGTTTGCTTTAATGCAGGTGTTTATCAGTGCATTAATAGATGTTGCAGGGCATGCTGGAAAGCTAGATGCTGCTTTTGAATTGCTACAGGAAGCAAGGAATCTAGGGATTAATACTGGGATTGTGTCATATAGTTCATTGATGGGAGCCTGCAGCAATGTAAGTCTGGTTAGGCAGTCTTGTTGTTAAAGTTGATTAGCATATTATATGTAATGTACTAGAAACAACACGAAATAGACATGATGTTTAAGGTTTATTCCTGTTTCGAAATAGACAATTGCTAAATCACTTGAATTTTGTGTATTTCTTAGCTCAAGCATGCACATGCTGCATTGACCATTGGGTGTGGTATTGAAATGGACGTGCATGCAAAATTTTTAGTTCCATTTATACTGTCATGACGATGATAACTTCTCTGATATATTTCAGGCTAGAAACTGGGAGAAGGCACTAGAGCTGTATGAGAATATAAAGGCTCTTAAACTGAAGTTAACGGTTTCTACAGTTAATGCTTTAATTACCTGCTTGTGTAAGACTCTTATCTGTTATTGTTAGTTGTGGAAGCACTTCACAAAAAACTGATTGTTTTTTGTCTTTTGAATTTTAATCTGCCGCTTTGGAAATTATAATTGTCTGCTTTACAGTAGAATAATCTGATTATTTTTTTTAATTCCAATCCTCTGCTTTGGGAAATACACATTTGTATTTCCTTATCCTGGCATTCTCTTAAATAGTTCTATGATATTGAAGAGATGCATCCAGCTATGAAGAGCACATAACATTTCGGGTCTCTGGGTTCATATACTGCAGGCTTAAAAAGATGTTTGGAACTTTGGATTGATTATATGGTGTTACAATGTGTTATCTGCAGGCATATGTACCGAACTGACTCACCATCTTGATAACTTGATGAGATGCACCATTTTTATAGTATATTTGTGAAGATGGAGTTGGCTTAATGTGGTCATGTAATAATATGTTTGAGACTAAAAAATCTCCAATGGTAGACAAATATTTTTGAAACTCACTTGAAAACATTGTCTTAAAATATCATACTAAGTACCATTTTTGTTAAGGAATCCTTAAGGTTGGAACAGAGCAGAAATTAAATTGTAGAATTGCTAGCAGAGAACATGAAACTAGAAAAAAAAATACTAGATGAGAAAAGGCAATTCCCAAGGTCATCTGGCTTTGAAGGTTCCAATTTCCGTAGGAATTGCTTAGATTGTTGTGAGCTTTTGGCTTCAAAGCTTTGAACATAATATCCTGGAATGGAAGCCCATAATGTTGCCGAGTTTATTAACCTTTTAATGTTAATTTTTAAAAATGTAGAATGTCTTAGGAACAGTGAAAGGTGGGTATAAACTTTTTGGTCTCTATGGAAAATTTATATCCTTGTGGTACAACATATATAACATGTGCACCCTGATTTTGAGGTAATCCTTTATTTGAGTAACTATGTAGGATATTCCAGTACCTTGATAGTTGTCATAACTAGACGACTTTGGTTCTAGATCAGTTTATTTATTGGTTGTGGGGCTTTTTTCTCTCAGACAAAATATGTTGTTAAATTGTATTAGAGATCAATGCAACTACAAAGCCAAGTATATGGCAATGAGAGTTGCTTTAAATTAATAAGTAGTTTATATATTATTTTATGCCCTTTCGTCAAAAGGTAAATCTCATTTAACCCTTTAAAGGGTTAGGTTAAAGACTCAGAGCACTGATAATCTTTAAAGCATGATATAAACATGCATTATCTGAACATAACAATTATTAATGATATTCGAGTACAGACTGATACTGTGAAGTCTTAAATACAGGTGAAGCAAATCAGCTGCCCAAGGCCATGGAAGTTTTGTCAGAGATGAAGCAGATCGGATTGAGTCCAAATACTATCACATACTCCATGCTTTTGGTGGCAAGTGAGAGGTAAGTGCACGCTGGAGTCTGGTAGTATCAATGACACCCATAAACTGTATGCGTATGCATTTACCTAGTCAACCTCTGAAGTTTGGTGCATTAACTCCTGTTTTCCTCCACCTGTCTTTAACAGAAATGATGATCTTGAAGTAGGCCTCATGTTCCTCTCTAAGGCAAGAGATGATGGGGTTGCAACTAACCTCATCATGTCCAGATGCATAATTGGTAAGTTTAAACTCTGTGTTGCCTAATAGTGCTATGATATTACCTTCTGAATGACTCTTACCTCACCATTACTCTTTCCAGAGGTCTTATTATGAGTTCTTTTTTCCTCTTAGTTCCACTGTTTGCTGTTGGAAGTTCCTCTTTGGGACTAATAGAATATGGTGGTTTTGGTGATGAATTTGGGTTTTTTATTTTACAACTTAAATATCCTTACCATTTAAATACCTTGGATTATAGCTTCATGTCCATGCTATATATTTGAAAGCAGAAATGATTTTATAGATATGTTATGCCTTTTGTATTCTAGGAATATGAATGCTTGAACCACTTGGTCTGTAGTTCACACACGCACAACATATGCCCTATAGTTTTAGGTGCATACTCGTGCACGCATGGAAGCGCTCACACACACACATGCACGTCTTAAGTGAACTACAGGGCATTAATAAAAAGATCATTTTATGTCCTGCAGTTTTAGGTGCATACTTGCACACACATATACACAATCTTCAATAAGTTTATATAACCCTTTCAGTATTATCTCTGTGTAGACACGTGCTTGCGAAGATTTAGAAGGCTTGTACAGTTGGTGAGCCTGTTTTGTCTTTTAATTCAGGACAACCGCATATTAAAAACAAATGGTACATGATTCCTTTGACAAGTTTAAGATTTTGTTAGTTAAACCCATTGTGATTGATACTAGTAGAAGTACTTAGTGTTTAAAAAGGCACAGCTGAGGCACGCCTAGGCGCTAAGGCGAGGCGAGGGTGAAGCGCCTAATGGGTCTAGGCAAGGCGATTTCAATGAGGCGCCTAAGGCGCACCAGGCGTTGAGGCTCAAAAAGGCGACTCCTGTTTAATTTTTCTTGTTCTTTTTGTCTTTTTTTATTTTTTTATTGTGTTTTACATACTAACTTGGGTCAAAGGTGGGGACAACAAAACAATAATATTAATCAAATGGAATTTAAATTTAGTCGAGTTAATGTGTAATTTGAACTTAAATCATAACACTCGATATATACAAACATTAATTAAATTGGATCGAATTTAAATTCAAATTAATTTGGTTGAGTTTTAAAGTTTGAACTAAATTTAATTGTTTTGATACAATTGTAGACACTAAATTTTGTCCGAGTTTAAATTAAAAAAGCTCAAAATAAGATCAATCCACATCACCCTTTTAATACCCAAAACCTTATACCCTAAGTCCAAAATTACATAACCCATTATATATGATTTTACATAGTAAAAAAAAAAATACAAAAAAAAATGAAAATCCCGACTCCTTCCTCACTAAGGCTTTACTCCCATTGGATGGATGGATGGCTAAATGATATTGGATGAGCCACTACTTAGTGAGTGAGGTCTTGAACCTTATTGGTTCTATTTTATAGGATAAAAAATAATATATATATATATATTTTCTAAGAAAACGACCATATTTTATTTTCTCCTTAGCCGCTCCCCTATTTCATTCAAGCCTCCAATGCCCTTTTTTCCTTTAACCTCTTATCCCAAAAGATGCAACACCCATTCCCTAGACTACCCTAGGATTCATTCCCCAAAACCGATATTGGAGGTTAAGGAAAAAAAACGACATTGGAGGCTTGAATGAAATAGGGTAGCAGCTAAGGAGAAAATAAAATATGGCCGTTTTCTTAGGGGAAATATATATATATATATATTATTTTTTATCCCATAAAATAGAACCAATAAGGTTCAAGACCTTAGTCACTAAGTAGTGGTTCGTCTAATAGGATTGAAACATCCATCCAATGGGAGTATAGCCTTAATGAGGAAGGAGTTGGGATTTTCATTTTTTTGAATTTTTTTTTGCTGTGTAAAATCATATATAATGTGCCATGTAATTTTGGGCTTAGGGTATAAGGTTTTGGGTATTAAAAGGGTGATGTGGATTGATTTTATTTCGAGCATTTTTAATTTAAACCCGGACAAGATTTAGTGTCTACAACAATAAAATGTTATTACGTATTTGAGTTAATTTAAGTTTAAATTAATCTTGAATTGACTTATTTCTATCATGATTTAATTTATGGATAATTATTTGATACACTAGTAGTTTCTACAAGCGTCTTAGTTTTAGGGTTTAGGGACTTGATTTAGGGTGTAGGGTTTAGGTTTAGTAGTTTAGAATTTAGTTACTGTGAATAGAATTTTGGGTTTAGGGCTAGAATTTAATGTTTATATGTTAAAACCTAAATTCTCAACATATTACCCTAAACCCTAACCTCTAAACCTAAATCTTAATTCTAGCTCCTAAATTCTAACCATTAAACCCTACGCCCTAAATTGAGTCCATAAATCCTAAAAGTAAGGCGCTTGTAGAAACTAAAAGTTTTCACCTCTAGTGTATTGGATTTAAATCTTTAATTTAAATCATATTATCATATATCTTTTTGAGAATATTATATAACTAGCTTTGTCTATTTACAATATAAATTTTTTTATATTACATGATAAAATGCAATATGCTTTTTGATTGGAAAGTTAAAGGTAAATTAAATTAAGAGCTTTGTTGAACATATAGTCCTTTTTAAAGTACTAAATTTTCTTTCTTGCTTAGTACTCTGCTTCACGTGCATTATACATTCTCCTTGATTGGTTCATGTTGAAGTTGAACATTCAATGAATCTCATTATTCGTATCTCTCAAAATTTTATTGAATGTAAAGAGCTTTGAACTGATGCTTAATACATAAAATGCTGATGATGAATACTCTTTGGTGTTTACAATGCATGAACTGTTCTTTTTGCTTTACTCTACAATTGGAAAAAACCTGTATATCTCTTATTTTTAAAAAGTGCGCCTTACTTCAATAAGGTTCGCGCCTTGCTCTTTGCGCCTCAGCTGTAAAACCCTATCGCCTTAGTGCGCCTTTCGCCCTTTTTAACACTGGAAGTACTGAAGAATTTCCAACTTTTTCTTTGGTCGGGGAGGGTTGTATTCTAAATAACTTCTCTTTATCATATATAAGGGGATATTATACTTACTCCCTTTTAGTTGTGTTAGCTTTTGCTGTACTTTTTAAATGATACCTGATGGGCGGACTTGGGCTAATTTTCCAACTTCATGCTACTGAAGTAAAAAAAAGAAGTTTTGATTGAAAATACTATGTATGATTCCTTCTTTCTATATTAACTTAAAAAAAACTAAAAATTTTGGTGATAACTGATGTTGATTTCTCGCTTGGTTTTTAGGACTGACAGTCTACCGTGAAACTATTAATGCTGGTACAGTACCTACCATGGAAGTTGTTTCAAAAATTTTAGGATGTTTGCAGCTCCCTTATGATGATTCATTGAGAAGTAGACTTGTTGAGAACCTTGAAGTTACTGCTGATCCATCAAGATACTCTAGCCTTGGTTAACTAATAGATGGATTTGGCGAATATGATCCTTGTGCCTTTTCAGTACTTGAGGTAAGTGTAAGTTATCCAAGAAGTGTTAGAGCTTGAGGGGGAGTGTAAGTTGACAAAAAGTGTTAGAGTTTAATTTAATGTGTAATTAGAGTTTATTTCTAAGTCAGTAGTTTAAATTTACTTGAAGTCTTATTTAAATTATGGATAAATATTATTTAAATTATAGATAAAAGTATAATTTTAGTTATATTAAAACTCTGTAATTGCCTATTTAAAGGCTCACCTTATACACATTTGAATAAGAAGAATACGAGAAAATACAGAGAAACACATTGTTCTCTGTTGAAAATATTATTTTTGTTCTATCGTTAAACTGTAGCTTTTTATATTTTATTGTTCATTGTTCACCGGCTTTCATCTTCTCCGGCCACCATGGCCCCTTTCTCACATGGTATCATGAGCCAACAACGATCTTGATATCGTCACCACTGATGTCATCTCTAATCTGAAACAGATCGACGATCTAATTTTTTCGATGCACGCTGCTTTTTCTTTTCTCGCGCTATCATTAGGCCACACTGCTTCCTCGGCTTCTCTCTCGTTGGAATCTTACATCTCGTGTGAAATTTCTACTCATTTAATTTTGCTATTTTGTTCTCTATTTAATGGTTCTATCTTAGCCAATCAAAAAAAGATATATGAAAAAGTTATAGTTTAGCCTTAAAAATTATTTGGTTCTATCTTAGCCAATCAAAAAGATAGATGAAAAGGTTATAGTTTAGCCTTAAAAACTATTTGGTTCTATCTTAGCCATCCATTGTAAAAGATAGGGAAAGGTTATAGTTTAGCCTTAAAAACTATCTGGTTCTATCTCACCATCAATTATAAAAGATAGGAGAAGAGGTTCTAGTTTAGCCTTAAAAACTAGATAATATTTTTTAAAGGATTCTACATCAAAGATCCAAGCTGGAATTCTAGTTTGTGCAACTACCAGCTTGAGGGGAGTGTAGATTCCTGTGATCATTGTTGAATGGAAGCAAACTTCTTAGTCCGTGAATGACAAAAAGTTGGAAGACATCTCAAAAGATTCAAAACCTCAAAAAGATCATCACCGACAGAGGAAAGTGAAGACATCTAAGGATGGTGCAAAACCAATAACAACAAATAAAGTTGGTAGACATCTCAAGAAGGATGCGTAAATCAAGAACATCGCTTTGCAAATTTTCAACAATGGCCGTTCACGTAATAGCATGAGTATGTCCTAGCTGCTCAACTCAATGGGTCCCAAAAAGGGAGATTTTTCCCTAAAAACAACAAAGAAATATGAGTAGGGCATCACATCCAAGATCCAAGCCGGTGCTCTACTACACTTGCTCACCACCTTGAGGGGGGGGAGTGTAAGTTATCCAAGAAGTGTTAGAGCTTGAGGGGGAGTGTAAGTTGACAAAAAGTGTTAGAGTTTAATTTAATGTGTAATTAGAGTTTATTTCTAAGTCAGTAGTTTAAATTTACTAGAAGTCTTATTTAAATTATGGATAAATATTATTTAAATTATAGATAAAAGTATAATTTTAGTTATATTAAAACTCTGTAATTGCCTATTTAAAGGCTCACCTTATACACATTTGAATAAGAAGAATATTTAGAAAATACAGAGAAACACATTGTTCTCTGTTGAAAATATTATTTTTGTTCTATCGTTAAACTGTAGCTTTTTATATTTTATTGTTCATTGTTCACCGGCTTTCATCTTCTCCGGCCACCATGGCCCCTTTCTCACAGTAAGTAATGCTCAACTGTAATTTGCCCATTCTTTGTGCTCATGATTTGGAAATAGAGGTTATATTATCCAGTCCTTGTGTTACCCTTTTGTAGGAGGCTGCTTCTTTCGGGATTGTTCCATGCGTATCCTTCAAAGAAAGTCCAATTGTTGTAGATGCAAGAGAGTTGCAGATTAATACAGTGGAGGTATGTGAATCTCTCTCCTCTTGTGCAATATTATAAAAAATTCTGTATGTTTTAAGGAAGTTTATCTTTGCTTGCATTGAGGCTAACTGCTTCCTTATGAGTTTGCACCGGAAATTGGAAGCATTATATGCCCTGTAATTGAGAATATGAATGCTTGAACTACTTGGTCTTTATAGTTTCCTTTGTTGATCTATGTAGAAAGTTGACTTTATAACAACTGGAATTTGATTAACCCGAGAAAGCTTCTGTTTTTTTCCCTTGCTTATTTTCTTCTCTCCCTGAATTTTATCATCCCCCCCCCAAAAAAAAAATTCCTTTGTAGTATATTATGTTTTTTAGTTGCAATGTACAAAAACATTGATGAATTGTCAAATTTTATACCGTGTCTGGTTAATTTAAGCGAACTATATTAAACTTTAGTCACTAATCTCATATTACTAATTCCTGTGGACAATTTGGTCAGGTTTATCTCTTAACTATATTGAAAGGTCTCAAGCATCGGCTTGCTGCTGGTAGTGTGATCTCCTTTTATTTTATTATCTACTCTGGGATTTGCCCTGACTTTTAAATAAATCCCTGATTCGTAAAATTGCTGGAACCATGAGTCTTTTAGCAGAAGACTATTGATGCAAGGGAAAGAATGTGCGGGAGAAGCATTTGGCTGTTAAGAGCAGTTGAGACTTGAGAGAGTCAGTTCATCAGTTGGTAATCAGTTGCAATTTCTGTTGTCAATAGTTGAAGGTTGTTGGGAGGGTTTAAATACAGCAATTGTAGATTGAGAAGCTATGTTGAATAATACCATTTTCATTCTGGGAATTTTCTTATATTTTCTGTTTAAAAACCTCCATTAGTGGCACTGTGTCGGAAACTGTTCTCTCTTCAGCATCCCTACAACACTAGTTTCGTCTCTTAGATTCTTGTCATATCATCTTCATCGATTTGCACCTGAAATTGGATCTGTTTATTAACTGATGAACTGACTGAACTGCCCTTCGCAGCTAACTGCTTCCCTCGCGCATTCTTTCCCTTGCATCAACCATTGAGTATTTTGTTTTTTAGACTAGGATGGATCGTTCCTTGTGATGCTGATAATCAAATGACAAACAAATTATTTAATTGTATAACATTTGTATTTGATAGTATTGCTTGCATAGTTACATTACTAACTTCTCTGTCGATATTCTTGGTACACTGATCTTTGTGTAGGTGCAAAATTGCCAAGTATATCCATCTTACTGCCCTTGGAGAAGGCAACATTATTGACATCTGAAGGGGAGAAATCAATCGATCTTGCTGGAAGGTTAGAGGAGCTTCTGCTTGCATAAACGTTCATGCACTCGTACTAGACATCTCCCCAAGTATTTAACGGGAGACATTACCACAATCAGTTCTAGATATCTTTAGTAATTTAATGGTGGTGATTATCTAAAGTTGTCGTTGGTCATAATTATTTTTGTAACAGAAACTAGCGGTTATCAGTTTATATTTCATGCAATGAGAATATATATTGAAAAATCTGTGAATTGGAATGTTTTCTTATGTCAACTACTTTTGTCTGACAGGATTGGCCAGGCAATGGCAGCACTATTGAGAAGGATTGATGGAAAAATCAGAATCAATGGCCTTGCACTAAGAAGATGATTTCAACCAAAGCTTGCTTCTCCATTCACCTGAAAACCAGGTGAGTGGAATGCTTCCCAAATGCAATTGGGAAAAGGAATCTCCAATCAGCAGCGCAACATTCGAACCGGTAATCTCTCTTTGCGTTAAGTGTAGAATCTTCAGAACTGGTGACATGGAAGCAACCTGTAAGACCTACATTCATGCCCCTTCTTCTACTGACTAGATTGATGAGTAGTCGATGGGAAGATAAACAGAGAATCTTATCCAATGATCATTTTGTAACTTCTGAGATTTTAGCTAAAGAACTTGATGAAGTTAAGAACATGGATAAAGAAGCTTGAAATGCAAGAAAATTATTTATTTTTTTCCTGTAAAAAAAAATGTATAGCTTCCCTGTCGGCTCAGCCCTAATGGTATGTACTCCATACAAAGGATTTGCTGCTTGTTTTTCTTCTTCTTCTTCTTCTTCTTCTTCTTCTTCTTTTTTGATGACTTTGGAAAGGAAAGGAAAGCAACATAGTCCCATCAATTGTGAACATAACATACAGTAATGCATCAATTCATAAGAGATCAAAAATACCAATTCTTAAATCTCTGGTTGTTAATTGTCTTTCGATTCAGTAGCTTTACATTTAATAAAAGAAAGTAACATGTTCATGTTTTAAAAAAAGTTTTAACATGTTTACAAATTACTGCAGTCGTAATTATTTTTTTTGGGGGTGAAAATGGTATGATTAAATTAGAAAATCATACACGGGATGTATTATTGTATGTTTCATTAATTTTTTTTTTAAATCTAACCGGAGGAAAAGTGTACACAAAAAAACAAACTAAGAACGAACCTAAACTGTAAAAAACAAAGCCATTCTCTCCCATGGTTCTTACCCAACCAAGCCATTCTTCTCCTCTTGTAGCACTCGCACTATACCAGCCGGTGTGGAGTAAAAAAAACCTCACATTGAAATCCACAAGAGTTGTTGCTTTGGCCAAATAATCTGCCACCCTATTGCTTGAATGAGTAACATGCCGAAATCAGATACTCCAAGGCCTTTGAACCAGTTCTTGAATGTGGAGCATAATGGTTAACGTGTCACTTTGGTCTCGGATAGAATGGAGTAAGGATTTAAATAGAATTCGCGGTCGCATCTTCGGTCGCGTTACGTTTATTACAGTTGCAAGAATAACGGATGCTATTGCGGTTACGGCGGGTGTTGCGGTTGTGAATTTTTTTAAAACTCGCACAACTTACATAAAACATAATAATTCTAATTATAAACATAAAAATTCACTTTTAATGATTTTTAGAATACTTTCCAACATTTATGAACTTGTATTAATATGAGCACACAATTTATTTACAAATTTTATAAGAATATTATATTAACTAATAACAAATTAAAGTAAAAATAGGAAATATTAAACATTCAGCGTATTTAATAAGTTTAAAAGTTTTTATAGATAAAATAATAAAAAATCCATACATGATACTTGTTAGAGGTCTTCAATATTTTTTGAGAGAGGTCTAGTCAAATTATTCATTTTAATTATTTATAAAATATTTAAAAATTATATTAATATTTCATGTTAGAGGTAAATAATTTATTACTTAACTAAAATAATTTAAAAGAAAATATTATATATTCTAATAAATAAAAATATTTGTTATATTTGAATGAGTAAATAAATAAGTATATATTGGTTAGCTTGGTTGGTTGGGCTCTCTAACTCAGGGCCCAGCAGATATGACCCATTCCTCTTTAATAAATGTTTTTAAAAACCCTAATAAGTATAGTTATTCTCTTTGCAATTTAACCAGTTAGAGAGAGATATCTTTCACTTTTCTACTAAATTTTGACTTTTCATTTTTAATAGCCGCAGGCGGCAACCCTATCCCTTCCCCTCATTGCTTGCCCTTTCGTATTTTTTCCCTTTCAACCGTCGTAAACCACCGTCCACCACTGCTTTTCTTTTATAGTTGTCTTAAAAATTTAATTACTCCGTTATTCGTCTCTGTTTTGCGAATCCTCATCTTCGCCTAAGTCGCGCCGTCGAGCACCTAAAATCGCGTATCTTTTTTTTTCCTTAATTTTTCTAGTAACGGGACAATAACAAGAATAGCGGCCTTCGCGATCCACCATTATTCGTGATATTGCGGCCGCGATTCACCGTTAACGGCGTGAATCCGGTTACTACCGTTATTTTGGGTATTAACGGTTTCAGCCAGCGGCGCTACCGCGAAATAGCGCCCGCTATAGGGATTGGGGACCGCTATTTGAAACCCTGATCGTACTGCTTCTTTACAATCTAATTCCATCTCTACAAATTGAAGGCCCTTATCCCAACCGCAAAGCATACCAATGAAAGTTCCCCATAATTCGGCTTCTAGCGTCGAGCAGATGCCAATGTATTTAGAGAATCTCATTATCTATTTACCCGTGTGGTCTTGGATTTCTCCCCCACAACTAACATTGCCATCATCAAGGTTCTGACTTCCATCTGTGTTAGCTTAAGGCTTCGTTCGGGAACCTGGTGGAGAAGCAGGGTTGGGTGGAGAAGTTGTGTGATGGGGAGAACTTCTCTAAAGGCAGCTTTTGAGACCAAAAATGGTTAAGAAGCTGGGCAAAAATGGGGAAAAGTTGGGTGTTGCGAAGCTTCTTTAAAAGTTAATAGAGAAGCAACGCCGAACGGACCCTAAATCACCCCAAGGATGGTAGATTCCACGGTGCTGGTGGAGGATAAGTAGCAGGGTTATCAGCTAACTGCCCCTGCATTGTTGTTCACCGAGCTTTACTACATAGCAATTGAAGTCTCTTGCTTCTTTCCAATACCATGCCAAATTCATCAGTTGGGTTGTCAATCACCCCCGTTTATCATCTGTAAAGAACCCCTCGTTGCTACGATTCTAAGGAGAATTTTCATGGGGAGATAATTTTGGAATTTATCTCATTGCCAGCTGCCTAGCCCGTCCGCCATATCCGCTACTAATTCACCCCGATCATGGGTAATAAATTCGCATGCACGTATGTAATTAGAGGATCTACACCACTCAGCCAGCGGTCTCCCCAGAAGTCTATGGATCTGCCATTCCTAACACAGTGCACAATATTTTTAGGGACATCGTTCCACACCATGCATATTCCTTTTCATAATCTTGAGCAATTGCGGTTTTGAATTTTCTCCGGAACCAAAGAGGCACATTTATATTTAGCTTGGAGAAATAACGCATATTTTTTTGCAACTATATTGAGAACATGACCAATATAGTTAGGGAATATCTCTTTCTATGTGAAAAAGATGTGAGCAATTGTTTGCTACATGTGCCTAATACTTTTTTTAATGACCGAATTGTTAGTTTAGAAATGTTTTTTTAATCCAAATATTAAGTTTTGAATTGGAGTAATATTTGAATGTGTTTCTACATGAGATTCATAAAAATAAAGGTTTAAATTTGATACACAGACTGTGTAAAATTAAATCTATTTCTACTATAAATCAAAATTAAACCTAAACTCTAAAAAATTAAACCCCAAACCCTAAATTCTAAACACTAACCTTAAATTCTAAACCCTACAACCCAAACCCTAAACTCTAAACTAAACCCCTAACCCAAAGTTTTTTTACACGTCTTGAAAATTTTAATTAGGCTTTTTATTTTATTTTAAAAGTTATCGCTAAGTCTTTCAGAATATTTGAAATTTTCATTAGTTCCTCAAAAGTTTTGAAAATTTTCATCAAATTTCCCAAATTTCTTGAAAACTTAAATTTGATCTCAATTTTTTTTTTTGAAAATTCATCGATATATCCTTATTAAAATAAGTTAATGAATTTCTCTCTTTTATACTCTTATAAATGAGTATTTGCTAAATTATTGTTAAACAAGTGTAACAAGCTAAACAATTGAGTTTCTCGCAAACAATACGGTTGACAACATCAAAAGAAATTTTCAATTGTTTTAGGGTAAAATTTTGATATACATGTTTTACACAGGCTTTTATGTTTACATTATAAAACACAACTCTTAAATTCCTAACTTTAACCCTAAAAAATAAACCCTAAACCCTAAATTCTAAACACTAATCTTAAATTCTAAACCCTACAACTTAAACCCTTAAACTTTAAATCCTAAACTAAAACCATAATCCCTAAAACTAAAAAGCACGTGTTTGCACGGCTTGTATATAAAATTTTTTTCCTTGTTTTTATCATTTAATTTATGAATTGATAAAAGTAATTTTATAAGTTATTATTTTTATTAGCATAATAAATACTTATGTGTTTTTTATGGGTAAAACATAACAAAACATCTTAATTAAAAAAATTGTTTCAATAAACCCTTTTGAGTGGTCCAAGGAAGAAAATATTGTTATCCCTAAGAGATTCGAGTTTGATTGGTTTGTCTGTAAGATGTGTGTAATAAACAGATAATACAATAAGATCACACCAAATACTAAGAAATTATTTCAATAAATTAAGCAAACATATCTGATTTTTTGATTAAATAGAGATATTACATTCTCATGTCGAAATTCGAATACATGCAAGATGAGATAAAATAAGCATATTTGAATTTTGATATAATGTCTAATATGGTATATATATATATCTATATTGATTTCGTGTGTGTATATATATATATATATATTATTTTTTTGTAAATTACCATATTTTTTTGAAAAGAAAAAGAGCCTTTTTAAAAACCCTAAAGCAACTTGATTCAAGCAAGAGTCGAATCAACCCTTTATATGCCCTAACACTAAAAAATATTAAAAAATTAAATTCTAAACCCTAGTCCTAACTCTAAATTTTAAATCCTAAATCCTACACTCCAAAAAATATACCCTACCTTAAATTTCCTAAATCTTAACCTTAAACTCTAAACCTCAAACCTTAAACTAAAATTTTAGTGTGAGACATAAACAGAGACACAAAAAGGTAAAAGATTTCTTTTCGGGAGAGTGCCCAACCTGATTTTTTTTTTAAATTATTAATAAGGTTATCGATGGACCTTCAATGCTATTTTATGCTTAAAAATTGTATCCACAAGTTAAAAAAATAGACAGTAACCCTAGCAGCCTCTCTGGTAGCGAGGTTTTAGCCGGTCATCCCGCGGATCGTACTGGCATGATTACTTACGGTAACCTTGGCGGTCGTCCGCCGGAGGGCATTCCGAACGTGACTCTGTCGCCGATGTTGGAGGTTCTCCGATTGCACATGACATTCAAAGTTTACAAAAGAAAGGCCAGAGAAGTGAAGGACCAGTGGTTTCTCTGGATGATAACATGGAGGTTAAGAATTTTGGAGTTGTTGCCGGTCTCAGTGGGGATGAGAAGAATAGGATATATGCTGCTCCACAGGTGGCGGGCGCGGGGCAGGGTCCGGCTGATAGAATTGCATCGAAGGCTAAGGTTTCTTACGCTAGCATGGTCTCAGGTTCATCTAGGGATAATGATATTCGGGATGATGATCATGGAGTCCATGGGGATGAGATTGTTGTGTTGGAAGTGGATTATGTTATTGATCGATCATGAGCTTTCCCGTCGAAAAAGTTTTCTAATAGGGTGCACGACCAAATTGACAGAAGCATGTACAATGTGACCATCGTTCGGCTGTTAGGTCTTAAAATCGGGTTCCAAACTCTTTTTTCTCAGATTCAAGCTATGTGGAAGCCTTTGGGTGAGATCCAACTGATTGATTTGGAGAATGATTATTTTCTTGTTAGATTTTTTGATTAACAGGATTATGCGTATGTGTTAACTGCAGGGCCTTGGACAATTTATGGCAGTTACCTTACGATTCAGCCATAGAATCGTTTGTTTTCGACCTCAAAAGTGCATTCCACACATGTTGTTTGGGTCCATCTTCCGGGACTTTCGTATAAATACTATTTTAAGGCATTATTTAGGTTAATCGCCACGGTAGTGGGCAGAGTGATTAAAGTGGATTATAATACTAGATTACTAGTGTTGACGAGAGGGGCAAGTTTGCTCGGCTAGATGTAATGGTTGATCTCTTAAAACCGTTGCTACCTTGCATTAGAATTGATGGTTTCTTGCAAAAGTTGAGTATGATGGGCTTCACCATATTTGTTAGGGGTGTGGGATTTATGGTCACTCGAAGAAGAATTGTGGGTCTCACGATAAGTCTACTGCGGATCTTAGCGGGGAGGGTAACTCTAAAAATGGGATGTTACCACAACAAGCGGACAATGCGAGTGTTAAGAAATTATATGGTCCTTAGAAGGTGGTGGATAGTCGGCGTCGCAAACAAAGAAAAGGTCCACGTCCATCTAAGGATAGTGCAGCTAAAGTAGATGAGTCGGCTGGGTGCAGCATTGGAAATTGAAGGAGAATGGGGGGTTTGGTCATGATATGGAATTGGGGCACGATGAGGGAGTGGTTGATGTGCAGGATAGCAACATAGCTGAGGAGCAACCTCTAGCATAGGAGCAGTGGTGACACAGCCATAGGTGCAGTTGAATGATGCTTACAGAGCCTCTAATCCTGCAAAAAAGTCAAAGATAGCTCGTGGTTCTGTGGATAAGGCTACAGTGATTCCTATGATTTTGTGGCAGGCTACTCGAGTGGTTGAGCATGAGTCAAAATCCCCTTCCGGTAATCATGTTGCGGTAACCATTATTGAACAAGGTCAGGATAAGGTTAGCAAGACTTCGGCTATGTACATCCCTTAAGGGTACGAAGGAGAATAATAAACAAAGGCTGGAGATTCGAAAACCCATAGAAACTCAAACAGTTTTAAGGCCGATGTTACAGGAGTGGGCTCAAAATGTCGTAGGACAGATGAGTTCCATTGTTGCGTGGACAATTGAGGGACTTGACGGGTCAACCAAAGCTGTGGTTAACAATGCTGGGCCTTTGGAGGCTGCTCCGGATGTTGCATTGCGATAGGTTATTCATCCTGATGAGGAGGGGATCATGACTGGGCAGAAGGATTCCCGGTTGTCTTCTGGTCATTGAGGGTATGGTTCCCTTCTCACTTTTCCATTATTTTAATGATTAGTTTCATGTTTTGTAACATTCAGGATGCTGCTAGCTCTACTTTTTGACGTCACTTGAAATATTTTGTTTGGGAGTATAAGCCGACGGTGGTGGCACTGTTTGAACCACAGATTAATGGTAGAATTGCTAATCGAGTTGTTTCTAAGTTGGGGTATCCGTATTCGTTTCGGATAGAGGTGGAAATTGATATTCTACATTTATCTAATCAGTTTCTTAATGGACGAGTGCGTATCTTGGATTTTGATAGTTGGAAACATTTCACTATGATATATGGCAGCCCGCATTGCATTTCCCGAAAGTATTTGTGGGAGCAATTATCATCTCTGGCTCCTTGGTTGGGCACTCTGCGCGTATCTTTTTCCTGACTCGCATGTTCTGCATCCTGATCGGATAGGATCAGATTCTTCAGCTTGTTAAGGAGAGGTCTGAGGTTTCTTCTCGCCCTTTCTGGTTTATCTCTACTTGGCAGTAACATCTAGATTTTCGCAATTTTCTTCAGTCGACTTGGACGGAAGGGGATTTGGAGGATAATATGGAATCTTTCACCTCGAAAGCTTCTATGTGGAATAAGCATGTGTTTGGTCATATAGGGGAGCAAAAAAGAGGTTGTTAGCTCGTATACGAGGGATTAATTGGACGTTTCTTGTTTTACATTCGGACTCCCTTGTTCAGTTGGGGAAGAAATTATGGGAAGAGCTTGTAATGTTTTAGAGCAAGAAGAAAGTTTCTAGCGACAGAAGGCGTGTACTCGGCGGGCTCTTTACAATGACTCGACAATGACCAGGTGCCGAAAGAATGTTATCAGTGCTTTGAAACTTGTATGTGAGATATGGTGCAGTGATCAGGAGGATCTCAAGCATGCTGCCATCGAGTTCTATAAGGACTTATTCTCTGCTGGTGGTGCTGACACTTATGGATATGAGACAAGGGGTTGTTTTCCCTTGATACAGAGTGGTATTATTGATGGTTTGGCGTGACCCTTGTTGGATGAGGCGTGTGGCTTTTGATATAAACCCTTTGAAGGCCTCGGGTATTGATGGGCTTAATAAGACATTCTTTCAATCGAATTGGGATATTGTTGGTAGCGTGGTTTGTTCTTTTATGAGGAAAGCCTTTGCGAAGGGTAATGTATTGGCGAATCTTAATCGTACTCTCTTGGTGTTTATCCCCAAAGTTCCTACGCCAGAATGCTTGAGCCAATTTCAACCAATAAGTCTTTGCTCGGTTCTATACAAAGGTATAACGAAGGTTATAGTTAACCGTTTGAAGCCTCTCCTGTCGAGTTAGTTATCGGATAACCAAATGAGTTTTGTGCCTGGCCGTGCTATCACAGACAATAGTATAAGTACCTCGGAGGTTATCCATTCCATGCGACGAAAGATAGGTAAAAATGATGGATGGCGATCAAAATTGTTCTGGAAAAGGCCTATGATCGCCAGGGTTTTGTTGATGACTCTTTAATTGATTTGGGCATCCCTGATTCTATGCAACAACTCATAATGCACCGTGTTTCTTCTACATCTATGCAGATTATGTGGAATAGTTCAACCACAGAATATTTTTCTCCTTCGCGTGGAATACGTCAAGGCAATCCACTATCTCCTTACTTGTTCATGCTATGTATGAGGCGTCTGGCTTAAACAATTCAGTTAGAAGTTGGTCGGGGAGCTTGGAAACCGTTCAAAACTTCAAAGTTTAGTCCGAAGGTGTCTCACTTATTCTTTGCGAATGATATGATTCTTTTTGCCGAGGCCTCTCTTAAGCAATTATAGGTGGTCAGATCGGTGTTGAATATATTTTGCGCCTTTTCTAGGTATAAAGTAAGTATCGCTAAAATTACTATTTTCTATTCAAAGAATGTAGTGGAGGATTTACGTGTGCATATCAGTTCTGCCTTTGGGTTCACTGAGGTTTCAGATCTTGGGCATTATCTTAGGGTTCCATTATTGCATAACAGAGTTACCACGGCTTCCTATGAGTATTTACTTCAGATGGTACGACAGAAACTGAGTGGATGGAAGGCTAATTCTTTATCCCTTGTCGGGCGAATCACCCTTGCTAAGGCTGTCCTTATGGCTATACTATCATACACGATGCAGATAGATGTACTTCCGAAGAAAGTGTACCAGGAAATTGAACGTTTAGTTCGGTTTTTTATTTGGGGTATCACAACGGTAGGTACTAGATTACATCTTGTTAAATGGGATGAGTTGTACAAGCCGACGTCCTGCGATGGTCTTGGGTTCCGTCATTTAAGGACTCAATGTAAAATCTATGTTTGATTTTGATATAACAAAGTGTTTAAAGACTAAATTGTAAAAGAGAATAAAATTTTAAGTATTCAAAAGTCTCACAAAATGACAAGGAAAAGTTTTCCAAAATTAAAGTCTTAAACTCAAAAAGTTTTTAAGTGTTTCAAGCTAAAAATATACAAATACGCCCACGCGTATCGATATACCCCTTGGTGTTTCGATACGGATTTTGGCTACTGAAATTTAGTTTTGCAAAACGTTTCGATACGGCCTTGGCTGTTTCGATACGGTCTTTAGGATTCATCTGGGCAAACGTTTTTAGCTTAGCGTTTCGATACGGATCACAACATTTTTGATACGATTTGAAATCTGGGTTTAACAAATTTGTACTCGTACCGATACGGTACACTATGTTTCGATACGGTTTGAAATCTAGATTTAAGAAATTTCAAAACGTACTGATACGGTTAGCCTCGTACCGATACGGTTTGTCAAGATCTTCAAAGATCTTTGCATTAAATTTTTCGACCGTTACTTGTCAGTTATTGGAATCCCCAATTTTAAAATACTGTTGGACTCGTATCGATACGCCCCTAGGCGTACCGATGTATTTTTTAGTCTAGAATTCCAGTGAGCAAAACTCGTATCGATACGTCATTGCCGTTTCGATACACCCCCATTTTGCACTATGATAGTTTCGATATGCCCTTACGCGTATCGATACGCTTTCCACAACGGCTATATTTTTGTTGTAACAAGTATCAATACGGGCCTTCGTGTACCGATACGGTTGTTCACCAGACTATATTTATTGCGGGAAAAATGGTCCCCAACGGCTCTATTGATGACTTCAACCACCCAAACGGCTAGAATTCAATAAGAGGGTATAAATACAAGTCTCTAATGCAGCAGCAACAACTAATGAAACTCCATTGAACAACATTCAAGTACTCAAGCAAAATCCAACCATTGTGCTCAAAAAGTCAAATCTTTGTACCCAACTTGTGTAATCCTTTGTAATCTTTTTTATTTCAAGTTTGGGGCTGAGTGTTCTTGTAAATTGGGCAAATATTTACCTTGTGAAGGCTTTTATTTATTTTCCATTTTTTTCTTTGTATTCAAGAGTGAATTGTTCAAAGCTTTGGGTAGAAAGCTTGAACTTGTAAGGGTTGCCTCCTAAGCCTAGAAAAGGGGAAGAATTTCATAGTGAAATTGGTTGAAAATCCTTAGTAGGAAGCTAAAGTAGTGGACGTAGAGCTTGTTAAAAGCTTGAACCACTATAAATTATTGTGTCTAATTGTCTATCTTTTTGATTTGCTTCCAAACTTTTAAAATAGCCAATTCACCTCCCTCTTGGCCAACATCTACATTGATTGATCATCCTAATAATTGGTATCAGAGCCACACTCAACTGAAGGTCTAACAACCGTTGAGGCGATCCTAGAAGGTGATCCAATCAATCAAATTCAAAGCCATGACATCCACATCCGACAACAACTTATACGAGTCCCAATCCATCACCAAACCTCCATACTTCAATGGGGATAACTGTCCCTATTGGAAAAACCGTATGAAGTTCTTCATCAAATCACATAACTACCTCCTGTGGGATGTAGTGGAAGATGAACCAACAATCCCAATGACCAGAGAAGGTGATCGGTTAGTTCCGAAGTCCAAGCACGAGATGACTGAAGAAGATCGAAAGAAGCTCTAAATCAACGAAAAAGCAATGCACATGCTATTTTGTTCACTTGGACCGAATGAGTACTCCAAGATGTCATCTTGCTCAAGTGCCAAGGAAATTTGGAATAAGCTAGAGATCACATACGAAGGTACCAATGAAGTTAAGGAGACCAAGATTGGACTTCTTAATTTGAGCTACGAAAATTTGAAGATAGAGCCGGATGAAAACATCTCCAAAATGTTTGAACGGTTCTCCGTTATTGTAAATGGCCTCAAGGGTCTTGGAGAATTTATTTTGGAGGAAAAGCTAGTTCGAAAACTTCTCTACTCATTTTCCGAGTCTTGGGGTGGTAAAAGAACGACCATTATAGAAGCAATAGATCTCAAGACACTAAAGCTCGACACTCTCATGGGGTCTCTTCTCACCCATGAGACAATGAAGAAAAGAAGAGAGGAAGAAAAGAATAAGGAGGAAATGATGATCGAGAAAAAGGAAGTGAAGAAGAAAAAGATGGGAATCGCTTTCAAAGCTTCATAAGAAGAGAGTGATTCAAGTGAGGAGGAAGACGAAGAATTGGCTATGATATCCAAACGATTCATTCGACTCATGAGATCCAACCGAAGAAGGAAATTCAACCGTAGAAGGGATCTCAAGAACAAGAATAAAGAAGAAGAGAAGGATCCGATTGTGTGCTACGAATGCAAGAAGCCAGGACACATCAAAGTCGATTGTCCCCAACTCAAGAAGAAGGGCTTTGAGAAGAAAAAGAAGCACAAGGCCCGTGTAGCCACTTGGAGCGATGAAGAGTCTTCTAGTAATGAAGAGCAAGAAGTTGCTAACCTTTGTCTCATGGCCTATGAAGAGGATCCTAAGGTAACCTCTAACTCATTAAATGACCATACATATGATGAATTATTTGAGGATTATAATGAGTTGCAAGAGGCCTACGATGAATTAGTCTTGAAATACAAAGAATCACTTTTGAAAAACAAGAAAATAATTTTCGATTTGAAAAATCAAAATGATTATTTGATCAAGACTAATTCAGAACTTGAAAAGAAGGTTAATGATTTAAAAGATAATCAAAAGTATTTTGATCAAGAAAATGTGGATTTAATAAATTTCTTTCTGAGTTAAATTATTATTACTTTAAGGAGGTTAGTGATCTCAAAGCTTCCTTGAACAAGGTTGGGAAACCAAGTTTTGAAAAAAGGGCAATCTTCAAAACCCAACCATGTAAAAAGGAACTTTAGTGGGTACAAACATGGAGGGCACTCAAGGCCCTATTATGGTAAGAAAGTTAGAAGTGTGTAGATTCCTAAAGATATTATTGCTTCTAACAATGTAAATGAGATTGCCTCTTGGATTCCTAAGGGAACCAAGATCTTGAAAACTAATGTTCATGGACCTAAAAAGATTTGGGTACCAAAAATCAAAGTTTGATTCCATGTTTGTAGAGGGAGCATTGCTACAAGGCCAAAGCTTCAAGTGCAAATACATGGTTCCTTGATAGTGGATGCTCAAGACACATGACCGGAGGCAATAGTAGATTCTTGGAACTTGAACTAAAAAGAGAAGGATTAGTGACATTTGGTGACAACTCCAAATGTCAAGTTGAAGGAATGGGTTCCATCGGTAATCACTCTTCCGTACTTATTGAAAATGTTTTATATGTCAATGGTCTTAAACATAATCTATTAAGCATAAGCCAACTTTGTGATAAAGGTTTCGTAGTTATGTTTGATAAAATTGGTTTCAAAATTATAAATGTCGAAACCCACAAAATTGTGCATTTTGGTCATCACATAGGAAATATATACATGGTGCATTTAGATGAAATTCATATTTTTAATGCATGATTTGTTGCAAATGATGAACATGATTCATGGTTATAGCATAGAAAATTAGGGCATGCAAGCATGAGTGTTTTAGAAAACTTGGTTTCAAAAGATCTAGTTAGTGGTTTGCCTAAAATAAAGTTTCCAAATGATAAAATTTGTGATGCTTGTGCAAAAGGCAAACATAAAAGAGTTTCTTTCAAACCTATTAATGATGTTTCAACTGGTAGAGTTTTACAATTGATACATACAGATCTCTTTGGTCTTATTAGAACTACTAGCTTGGGTGGAAAATCATATGCATATGTTTTAGTTGATGATTACTCTAGATACACATGGGTTTTATTCTTAAGTACCAAAGATGAGGCTTTAGAAAAATTAATCACATTTTCAAAAATCACTCAAAATGACATTGGTCAAAATATTTCTCACATTCGAAGTGACCATGGCACCGAATTTCAAAATTTAGGTTTTGAGGATTTTTGTAACTCAAATGGTATTAGCCACAAATTTTCACCTCCTAGAACACCTCAACAAAATGGGGTTGTTGAAAGGAAAAATAGAACTTTAGATGAAATGGCTAGAAACATGCTTTGTAAAAATAATTTGTCAAAATACTTTTGGGCGGAAGCCACTAATACAGCTTGTTATATCATAAATAGAGTAATGATTAGGCCTATTTTAAAGAAAACTCCTTATGAGATTTTAAAATCTAAAATGCCTAACATTGCTATTTTCATCCATTTGGTTGTAAATGTTTTGTTTTAAACAATGAAAAAGACAACTTAGGCAAATTTAACTCTAAAAGTGATGAAGCTATTTTCTTAGGGTATTCTTCAAACTCTAAAGCCTATCGAGTATTTAATAAAAGAACCTTAGTTGTTGAAGAGTTGATACATGTGATTTTCGATGATAACCTCCTTCTGAGGAAGGATTCATGTGATGATGATGATGTAGGTATTTTTGAAGCCAATGATAGTAGACAATCATCAAAGGTGAATGAAGTTCCAACCAAGGAAGAAAATGCACAAGATCCACCTCTAGAAGCCTTGAAGGACATGAGCCTAGAGGAAAATGAAGTGAGCTACCCAAGAGAGTACAACTATGTCAAAAGTGGTGAGATTTTGGGTGATCCACCCAAAAGGGTAACCACTAGACTTTCTCTTAAAACTGCATGTAATGTAGCATTTATCTCATGCATAGAGCCTAAGAATGTTAAAGAAGCATTAAATGATGATTATTGGATAATGGCCATGCAAGAGGGATTAAACCAATTTGAGAGGAGTCAAGTTTGGACATTAGTTGATAGGCCTAGTGATAAATCTACTATAGGAACTAAATAGGTTTATAGAAACAAACTAGATAAGAGTGGTAACATAGTGAGAAACAAGGCTAGACTTTTTGCTCAAGGTTACACTCAAGAAGAGGGAATCAATTTTGATGAAACCTATGCTCCCGTAGCTAGAATAGAAGCCATTAGGATGCTTTTAGCATTTGCATGTTATCACGAATTTAAGCTCTTTCAAATGTATGTAAAAAGTGCATTTTTAAATGGTTTTATTAATGAAGAAGTGTATGTAGAACAACCACCCGATTTTGAAGATCCAAATTACCCAAAGCATGTTTTTAAACTTTCAAAAGCTTTATATGGTTTGAAATAAGCTCCTAGAGCTTGGTATGAAAGATTATCAAGTTTTTAATTAAAAAAAGGGTTTAATAAAGGAAATGTGGACCTACACTCTTTATTAAAAGAATTGGCAAAGACATTTTAGTAGATCAAATATACGTTGATGATATAATTTTTGGTTCTACTAATGAATTGTTTTGCCAAGATTTTGCTAAGTTGGTGCAAGGTGAGTTTGAGATGAGCTTGATGAGGGATCTCTTATTCTTCTTGGGGCTCCAAATTAAGCAAAGGAAGGACGACATCTTCATTAATCAAGCTAAGTACATCAAGGACATGCTCAAGAAGTTTGGCTTGGAGAATGTGAAACCTCAAGCCACTCCAATGAGTTCTTCCACAAAGCTTGACAAAGATGAATGGGGTAAGTATGTAGATTTAAAGCTTTATCGCTCTATGATTGGATTTTTGCTTTATCTTACCGCAAGTAGACTCGACATTATGTTTAGTGTTTGCTTGTGTGCTAGATTTCAAGCTAGTCCTAGAGAATCACACCTTATAGCCGTTAAGAGAATCTTTAGGTACCTTAGAGATACACCTTATTTAGGTATTTGGTATCCTAGAGAGTCTTCCTTTAACTTACATGCCTTCTCGGATGCGGATTATAGGGGTTGTAAGATAGAGAGAAAAAGTACCTCCGGTACATGTCAATTCCTAGGTAGTATGCTAATATCATGGTTTTCTAAGAAGCAAAATAGTGTAGCATTATCTACCACCAAGGCAGAATATATATCGGTAGGGAGTTGTTGTGCTCAAGTCCTTTGGATGAAGCAACAACTCTTAGATTATGGAATTGGTGTAGGTAACATCCCCATTAGGTGTGACAACACTAGTGCTATTTTCTCGCTTAGAATCTCATCCAACATTCTAGAACCAAACACATAGAAATAAGACATCATTTCATTAGAGATCATGTCTTGGAAAATGATGTAGTTCTAGAATATGTAGACGCCTTGAACCAATTAGCGGATATTATTACCAAACCATTAGGCAAAGAGCGTTTTTGGTCTCTTAGGAGAGAGTTAGGCTTAACCAACCTCCCTTGACCCTTAGAGCATCTTTTGGTCTTAAAAATTATGCTTAAATTTGTTTGATTGATTCATTTTGTAATTTGGCTCCTATATACATATATGCTTGTTGCTATGGGAAGTATGCATCTATTTATGCTCATACATGATGTTCTCATATCATTCATATGCATTTTCATTCGTTTAAAATCGAATTTTTGAGCAACCTGCAGCCAAAATTGATATTTCTGGCACAAGGATATCGACACGGTGCTCCGCGTATCGATACTGGTCATTTACAATCGTTTCGGTACAAGCTTAACTGTACGGGTCGCGTATCGAAACAGCTTTAAAACCGTTTCGATTCTGGGTTCGATACGCTAATGTGGTGTATCGATACGCGTTTACGTTGGACAGTTTTAAGGGCATTAAAAGAGGGTTTTTCACTTTAACTCAAATACCAACTTTATTTCAATACCCTAACTCAAAAATCCTCTAAATCCCTCATTTTTTCTCACACCAATCTTTAAAATTCTTGAGGGCTTTTAGTTTTTACATCAAACCTAGGCTAAAATCATCAAGTTTGTGCATCTAAATCTCTTCATTCATCCTAAATCTCAACTTTAAGGTATAAACCCTAACTTTTTTCTTTTCAATTTTCGTACACACTGATTTTGGACTAAAATCATAGATTTAGAACCTATATAGTATAGTTTTCAATATTTTTGTAAAAACTTGTTCAAATCTTAAACTTTTTGATTCTAATATAAAATTATATCGTATATTTTTAACACTATTTTCGTAATTTTCTTTTACCAAAAATTATTTTTATACTTGTATATGTTTTTAAACTATATTGTATAGATTTTTAACTATACCTTGATTATTGGATTACTTTTTGGATCAAATGTGTTGATTTATGCATACATCATTTTTGGCTTGATTTTGTTTTCAGATTATGGCCCCTAAGAAACGAGCACGAAATGACATTGCCTCTAGTTCACGTTCTCTTCCCGATAATATTGGTGATAGACCCAATCTTACCCACATTTATCAAAGTTGTTTTAATGAACCTCAATTTCCAGACACCATGAAATTTTTTAAAGAATACCAAAGTTACAAAATTCACCCCGAGCGTGTTACTTCAATCCCGTTTTTATCCTCCGAAAGATTTCTATTCAAATATCTTTATTTAATGCACAATTGAAAATTTATGAGTTTTTTAAGTATACCCGGGATTTTATACAGAAATCTTGTTTTGATATTCTGTTCCAACGCTCGGTGTATTTACAATGAAAAATGAACTTTGGTCATTGCAATTGAATCTTACTTAATGGGTAAGAAATTTCAAATTGATTCAAGTGTTTTAGCAAATTTTTTGGGTCTTGAAGATACGAGAATAGATGATGAGAGTGAGTTAGGACATGTCCTTAGTGGTTCGGTGACCGTTCTTGATGCCCATGACCGCATCTTACACCTCATGATCACTTGGTGGTTTTGTCCATCCAGTGAGAAATACTCTACCATCCGCCAAGTCGATGATTTTTGGCTTCGATGCTTTCGTGAGGAGAAGCGACCCAACCTTGCACAGATTATGTTCTCTGAGATCGTCTTTCTTGTCCAACATCGCCATACCACCTTGGTTACATCCTCCACATACGACACGGCTTTGAGCTATATCTTCCATAAGATGGGTATTGATTGTTCATATGATCTTCTGGAACCTCTCACGAATCCAATTGATGAGCGTTCTCTCCGTCGTGCAAAATTCACCTACTACAATGGAAAATGGATTCGGAACACCGACCTTCCGGGTGGTGTTCAACCCGATCCCAAGGTGGCTCCTCAAGAAGCTCTAGTTCCTCAAGCTCCGGTAGCCCAACCAAATCATGATGCTCTCATGGCTTTCCTCATTGAGAAGTTCACCTATTTGCACACCACCATGACTCCGATTTTGCCGCGATCGACACTCGCTTCACATCATTGGAGGAAAGGGCGACAGCTATTGAACATCGCAAAAAATTTATGGACATCACTCTTAACGCATTTCATGGTGAATGGATTCAATCCCATGGACCTCCAGCCACAAATGTTGATGAGGATGAGGATGAAGAAGATGATGTAGACGATGGAATGGACTCTTAGGCATTTTCCATATCATATTAGGATTTAAGTTATGCACCTTTATTTTATGTTTTTATGAATTCCTATGCTTTGCTTTTTATTTGGTTTATGTTTTTAGGATTTGAGTTGGGATTGCTTATGTCGCTTAAACTATGCTTTGAATTTTAATGATTATGTTTCTTATCTTACATTGCTTGGAGTTACTATGTTCCTTTGATAAATATACCCTATTAACCTATGTTGATTTTTGCTCTAACAAAAAGGGGGAGAAGATTTAAAGAGCCAATTTTTTTAGCCTTAAATTAAGGGTGAGTAAAATTTTAATTTTTTTAAGATACTTAAAAATTTTCATTTGGTTTTGTCATACCAAAAAGGGAGAGATTGTAAAACCTAAGTTTGATTTTGATATAACAAAGTGTTTAAGGATTAAATTGTAAAAGAAAATAATTTTTTAATTATTCAAAAGTCTCACAAAATGACAAGGAAAAGTTTTACAAAGTTAAAGACTTAAACCCAAAAAGTTTCTAAGTGTTTCAAGCTAAAAATATACAAATACGCCCAGGCGTATCGATACACCCCTTGGTGTTTCGGTATGAATTTTGGCTACTAGAATTTAGTTTTGCAAAAACGTTTCGATACAGCCTTGGTTGTTTCGATACGGTCTTCAAGATTCATCTGGGCAAACGTTTTTAGCTTAGCGTTTCAATACGGATCACAACCGTTTCGATACGTTTTGAAATCTGGGTTTAACAAATTTGTACTCGTACCGATATGGTACACTATGTTTCGATATGGTTTGAAATATGGATTTAAGAAATTTCAAAATATACCAATACGGTTAGCCCCGTACCGATATGATTTGTCAAGATCTTTAAAGATTTTTGCATTAAATTTTTTGACCGTTACTTGTCAGTTATTGAAATCCCCAATTTTAAAATACCGTTGAACCCGTATCGATACGCCCCTAGGCGTACTAATGTATTTTTTAGTCCAGCATTCCAGTGAGCAAAACTCGTATCGATACGTCATTGCCGTTTTGATACGCCCCCATTTTGCACTATGACCGTTTCGATACGCCCTTAGGCGTATCGATACGCTTTCTACAACGACTATATTTTTGTTGTAACAGGTATCGATAGGGCCTTCGTGTACCGATACAGTTGTTCACCAGATTGCATTTATTGCGGGAAAGATGGTTCCCAATGGCTCTATTGGTGACTTCAACCACCCAAACAGCTAGAATTCAATAAGAGGGTATAAATACAAGTCTTCAATATAGCAGCAACAACTAATGAAACTCCATTGAACAACATTCAAGTACTCAAGCAAAATCCAACCCTTGTGCTCAAAAAGTCAAATCTTTGTACCCAACTTGTGTAATCCTTTATAATCTTTTTATTTCAAGTTTGGGGTTGAGTGTTCTTGTAAATTGGGGAAATATTTACCTTGTGAGAGCTTTTATTCATTGCCATTTCTTTCTTTGTATTCAAGAGTGAATTGTTCAAAACTTTGGGTAGAAAACTTGAACTTGTAAGGGTTGCCTTCTAAGCCTAGAAAAGGGGAAGAATTTCATAGTGAAATTGGTTGAAAATCCTTAGTAGAAAGCTAAGGTAGTGGACGTAGAGCTTGTTAGAAGCTTGAACCACTATAAATCATTGTGTCCTATTGTCTATCTTTTCGATTATCTTCCAAACTTTTAAAATAGCCAATTCACCCCATCTTGGCCAACATCTACATTGATTGATCATCCTAAAAATCAAAATGATGCTTTTTTGATGAAAGTAGCATTTTAATTAATGGTCTGACAGGATGCGCTATGGATACGGCTCTTATAGGCCAAGTACAAATATGATACTTTAATTCCGAATGGCCTCAATACGCGTAGTGGTTCCCGACTCTGAAAGGGATTGAGGGTGGTTTGGAATGATGTGCGTGATGATATTGTTTGGAATATTGGGAATGGTGCAACTTTAAATTTTAGCATGATCCTTGGTTGGGAAAATTCTGTCCCTTAATCAACTATGTTACTACTGATCTAGGGATGAAGTTGTCGCAGGCTACAGTCGTGGACATGGCTGATTGTAGGGGGCGTTGGCGATGGGAGGAGTTCTAATCACTTGTTCCTCAATATATCCTTCTACGAGTGGCAGCCATCAAGGGTCCTATTCCGTGGCAGCCTAATGACTCTGTGGGTTAGAAGCGCTCGAGTGGCACGGGGTTTTCGGTGAAAGATGCTTATAACATCAGGCTTGGTAATCCTTCGAATGACAGTGAGGCATTATGGAAGGTAATTCACAAATATAGGGGCCTTCAACGTGTTAAAATCTTTCTATGGCTTGCTTGTTGCTATAAATTAATGGAAAATGAAGAGCGAGTACGTCGACATTATACGGTCAAAGCTTGTTGCCCTTGCTTCAGGTTGCACATTAAAACCATAAGTCATTTCTTACGATCTTGCTCGGCGGAGAGTTTAGTTTGGACTGCATTGGTCAAGCGTGATAAATTGGAAGAATTTCTCACTATGAGTTTCAAGGACTGGATTCTTACTAATCTTACCAATCCTGCGTACTTTGCAAGGGAAGTTGAAGATGGGGACTTGATGTTTGGCGGTAGTGTTTGGAACATTTGGCTTCATAGGAATGCGATGGCTTTTGGTTCCGATATGGATGACCGTAGGTTGGTTCTTGAGATGAGTCGTTGGCTTCAAACAGCTTGTGTCAAGGTAGTGACTCGAGAGGCATCTACACACCCAAGTGTAGGAAATTTGGTCCCGTATTTACCTGGTTGGAGTGTTCCGCAAGTGAGGTGGTTGAAACTGAACACCGATGGATCGTTCAAACCAGCTGATGGCTGTACTTCTTGTGGGAGTGTCATCCGAGACCATGATGGACGCTGGATCTGAGGATTCGCTAAATTCATTGGTATCGGCGCTATTTTAGAGGCTGAGTTGTGGGGAATTCACCTTGGTATGGAGATGGCATAGGATCTTGGTTGCCGCCGGCTCGTGATTAAAACGGACAACAGGGATGCTCTTCGATTAATTGGTCAGCAAGAGTTTCGGGAGGGGGCTCGATCATTGGTGTTTCATATTTTGAAGGCATCCCGCAGGAGGTGGGAGGTGGCGTTTCAACATGTCCCGAGAGCCGGCAACAAGGTGGCCGATTGTCTTGCTCGGATCGCTCAGTTTGTGAGCATGAATGGTGTTTTCTACGATACTCCTCCGCAGGAAAGTCTTAATTCCTAGGATGGTTACCTCGGGTTTTTTAGTGCTTTGTTTTACTGGTCGAGTTTTTTTCGTTGGATTATGTTGTTTATATTATTAGCTCGTGTACTCTTTTCCTCTATTTAAGTGTATGAAGATTTGCAACGAGGTACATGTTAATAATTCTTTTTTTCATAAGTGTATGGAAATTGTGAAGGAATGGGCATAAATTTATGTCCTATAAGGCCTGCTGCAACCGAGAAGTGAGATTTAGGAAGGCATCTACTCTGCAAGGGATTGTTAGACCACCCATGGGATGATCGAACCCGAACTCTTCCTCGGCCCGCTTAAGCAAGTGTTTGAACGAGGGATGGTTCAACATCGATATCGGGACCACGAATCTTCTTCTCTGTGTCTCGCCCACGTAAACCGCGATGTGGCCTTTCGGAACATCCGGTTTCTCTCTCGACTGCAGCTTCAGGATTTGCTTGGCGCCGGCAATCATGGACGGTAGACGAACACCCATAATCAAAAGGGAAACTACAAGGAGATATGGAGATGCAGTTGAACTTGTGAAAATTCTGTCAGGTTTTCCTGGAACGAGAAGGCTGATAAAACGGATTGTATTTATTTATAGAGTTCGGAGAGGACCGAAGACCCCAAGTTGGCCAGTGTGAACCAGAGGGATCACATGGGTTAGCTCAGTTGAATCGAACCGACGGTGCAAAAGACCACCTTGGGTTAGCCATACATAGGGCCGTACACAGGAAAATTCGGAGCAACGTGGTCATTAATGATGCAATATCTGTTTGTTGTTTCTTTCTAGTATTGAACGTAACATGTTCAAGTTCAAGTTCAGCTGTTGCTAATTAATTTGTTTATTTTTTCAGTAAAAATACAAGAGTATATATATGAAGACCGCTACGATACTTTTGCCACTAAATTCAAAAAATACAGGCCTTTCTAGTCTCTACAATCTTTTTATAAAGATTGGCGTCTGGCAGCAATTTGATAGCGGCGTCGAATTCAATGACCATTTTATTTTCTGGGAGAAAACAATTCAAAACCACATGCATGAACTGACGACTCACCGACTTCAACCATGCATCTGTTACATGTTGATTAAATAATTGGATAAACTTTTTAAAGAAGATGATATAATACATTGCATGCAAACAGCCTAAGAACGTAATGTAGAATATAGAATTTATCTCATGCATAGAGCCTAAGAATGTTAAAGAAGCATTAAATGATGATTATTGGATAATGGCCATGCAAGAGGAATTAAATCAATATGAGAGGAGTCAAGTTTGGACATTAGTTGATAGGCCTAGTGATAAATCTACTATAGGAACTAAATGGGTTTATAGAAACAAACTAGATGAGAGTGGTAACATAGTGAGAAACAAGGCTAGACTTTTTGCTCAAGGTTACACTTAAGAAGAGTGAATTGATTTTGATGAAGCCTATGCTCCTGTAGCTAGAATAGAAGTCATTAGGATGTTTTTAGCATTTGCATGTTATCACGAATTTAAGCTCTTTCAAATGGATGTAAAAAGTGCATTTTAAATGGTTTTATTAATGAAGAAGTGTATGTAGAACAAACACCCGGTTTTGAAGATCCAAATTACCCAAACCATGTTTTTAAACTTTCAAAAGCTTTATATGGTTTGAAATAAGCTCCTAGAGCTTGATATGAAAGATTATCAAGTTTTTTAATTGAAATAGGGTTTAATAAAGGAAAGGTGGACACTACACTCTTTATTAAAAGAATTGGCAAAGACATTTTAGTAGTTCAAATATACGTTAATGATATAATTTTTGGTTCTACTAATGAATTGTTTTGCCAAGATTTTGCTAAGTTGATGCAATGTGAGTTTGAGATGAGCTTGATGTGGGAGCTCTCATTCTTCTTGGGGCTCCAAATTAAGCAAAGGAAGGACGGCATCTTCATTAATCAAGCTAAGTACATCAAGGACATGCTCAAGAAGTTTGGCTCAGATAATGTGAAACCTCAAGCCACTCCAATGAGTTCTTCCACAAAGCTTGACAAAGATGAAAGAAGTAAGTGTGTAGATTTAAAGCTTTATCGCTCTATGATTGGATCTTTGCTTTATCTTACCGTAAGTAGACCCGACATTATGTTTAGTGTTTGCTTGTATGCTAGATTTCAAGCTAGTCCTAGAGAATCACACCTTATAGCCGTTAAGAGAATCTTTAGGTACCTTAGAGATACACCTTGTTTAGGTCTTTGGTATTCTAGAGAGCCTTCCTTTAACTTACATGCCTTCTCGGATGCGGATTATGGGGGTTGTAAGATAGATAGAAAAATTACCTCTGGTACATGTCAATTCCTAGGTAGTATGCTAATATCATGGTTTTCTAAGAAGCAAAACAGTGTAGCATTATCTACCACCGAGGCAGAATATATATCGGTAGGGAGTTGTTGTGCTCAAGTCCTTTGGATGAGGCAACAACTCTTAGATTATGGAATTGATGTAGGTACTATCCCTATTAGGTGTGACAACACTAGTGCTATTTTTCTCACTAAGAATCCCATCCAACATTCTAGAACCAAACACATATAAATAAGGCATCATTTCATTAGAGATCATGTCTTGAAAAATGATGTAGTTCTAGAATATGTAGACACCTTGAACCAATTAGCGGATATTTTTACCAAACCATTAGACAAAGAGCGTTTTTGGTCTCTTAGGAGAGAGTTAGGCTTAACCAACCTCCCTTGACCCTTAGAGCATCTTTTGGTCTTAAAAATTATGCTTAAATTTGTTTGATTGATTACTTTTGTAATTTGGATCCTATATACATATACGCTTGTTGCTAGGGGGAGTATGCATCTATTTATGCTCATACATGATGTTCTCATATCATTCACATGCATTTTGATTCGATTAAAATTGAATTTTTGAGCAACCTGCAGCCAAGATTGATATTTCTGGCATATGCGTATCAACACGGTGCTCCGCGTATCGATACGGGTCATTTACAGTCATTTTGGTACAGGCTTAACTGTACCGGTAAGGGTCGCGTATCGAAACGGCTTTAAAAGCGTTTCGGTGCTGGGTTCGATACGCCACATTGGCGTATCGAACGCATTCACGTTGGGCAATTTTAAGGGCATTAAAAGAGGGTTTTTCACTTTAACTCAAATACCAATTTTATTTCAAAACCCTAACTCAAAAATCCTCTAAATCCCCCACTTTTTCTCACACCAATCTTTAAAATTCTTGAGGGCTTTTAGTTTTTACATCAAACCCAGGCTAAAATCATCAAGTTTGTGCATCTAAATCTCTTCATTCATCATAAATCTCAACTTTAAGGTATAAACCCTAACTTTTTTCTTTTCAATTTTCATACATATATATACACTAATTTTGGACTAAAATCATAGATTTAGAACCTATATAGTATAGTTTTCAATATTTTTGTAAAAACTTGTTCAAATCTTAAACTTTTTGATTCGAATATAAAATTATATCGTATATTTTTAACACTATTTTTACAATTTTCTTTTACCAAAAATTATTTTTATACTTGTATATGTTTTTAAACTATATTGTATAGATTTTTAACAGTACCTTGATTATTGGATTACTTTTTGGATCGAATGTATTGATTTATGCATACATCATTTTTTGTTTGATTTTGTTTTCAGATTATAGCCCCTAAGAAACGAGCACGAAAGGACATTGCCTCTAGTTCACGTCCTCCGCGTCCTCTTCCCGATAATATTGGTAATAGACCCAATCTTACCCACATTTATCAAAATTGTTTTAATGAACCTCAATTTCCAGACACCGTGGAAAATTTTAAAGAATACCAAAGTTACAAAATTCGCCCCGAGCGTGTTACTTCAATCCCGTTTTTATCCTCTGAAAGATTTCTATTCAAATATCTTTATTTAATGCAAAATTGAAAATTTATGAGTTTTTAAGTATACCCGGGCTTTTATACAGAAATCATGTTTTGATCTTCTGTTCCAAAGCTCGGTGTATTTACAATGAAAAATGAACTTTGGTCATTGCAATTGAATCTTACTTAATGGGTAAGAAATTTCAAATTGATTCAAGTGTTTTAGCAATTTTTTTGGGTCCCGAGGATACGAGAATAGATGATAAGAGTGAGTTAGGACATGTCCTTAGTGGTTCGGTGACCGTTCTTGATGCCTATGACCGCATCTTACACCTCATGATCACTTGGTGGTTTTGTCCATCCGGATGGAAATACTCTACCATCCGCCAAGTCAACGATTTTTGGCTTCGATGCTTTTGTGAGGAGAAGCGACCCAACCTTGCTCAGATTATGTTCTCTGAGATCGTCTTTCTTGTCCAACATCGCCACACCACCTTGGTTACATCCTCCACATACGACACGGCTTTGAGCTACATCTTCCATAAGATGGGTATTGATTGTTCATACGATCTTCTGGAACCTCTCACGAATCCAATTGATGAGCGTTCTCTCCGTCGTGCAAAGTTCACCTACTACAATGGAGAATGGATTCGGAACACCGACCTTCCGGGTGGTGTTCAACCCGATCCCAAGGTGGCTCCTCAAGAAGCTCCAGTTCCTCAAGCTCCGGTGGCCCAACCAAATCATGATGCTCTCATGACTTTCCTCATTGAGAAGTTCACCTATTTGCACACCACCATGGACTCCGATTTTGCCGCGATCGACACTCGCTTCACATCCTTGGAGGAAAGGGTGACGGCTATTGAACATCGCAAAAAATTTATGGACATCACTCTTAACGCCTTTCATGGTGAATGACGTCAATCCCATGGACCTCCAGCCACAAATGTTGATGAGGATGAGGATGAAGAAGATGAAGATGATGGAGACGATGGAATGGACTCTTAGGCATTTTCCATATCATATTAGGATTTAAGTTATGCACCTTTATTTTATGTTTTTATGAACTCCTATGCTTTGCTTTTTATTTGGTTTATGTTTTTAGGATTTGAGTTGGGATTGCTTATGTCGCTTAAACTATGATTTGAATTTTAATGATTATGCTGCTTATCTTACATTGCTTGGAGTTACTATGTTCCTTTGATAAATATACCCTATTAACCTATGTTGATTTTTGCTCTAACAAAAAGGGGGAGAAGATTTAAAGAGCCAATTTTTTAGCCTTAAATTAAGGGTGAGTAAATTTTCAATTTTTTTAAGATACTTAAAAATTTTCATTTGGTTTTAAGATACTTAAAAAATTTCATTTGGTTTTGTTATATCAAAAAGGGGGAGATTGTAAAACCTATGTTTGATTTTGATATAACAAAGTGTTTAAGGACTAAATTGTAAAAGAAAATAATTTTTTAACTATTCAAAAGTCTCACAAAATGACAAGGAAAAGTTTTCCAAAGTTAAAGACTTAAACCCAAAAAGTTTCTAAGTGTTTCAAGCTAAAAATACACAAATACGCCCAGGCGTATCGATACACCCCTTGGTGTTTCGATACGAATTTTGGCTACTAGAATTTAGTTTTGAAAAAATGTTTCGATGCTGCCTTGGCTGTTTCGATACAGTATTCAAGATTCACCTGGGCAAACGTTTTTAGCTTAGCATTTCAATACGGATCAGAACCGTTTCGATACGTTTTGAAATCTAGGTTTAAGAAATTTGTACTCGTACCGATACGGTACACTATGTTTCGATACGGTTTGAAATCTGGATTTAAGAAATTTCAAAATGTACCGATACAATCAGCCCCGTACCGATATGATTTGTCAAGATCTTTAAAGATTTTTGCATTAAATTTTTTAACCGTTACTTGTCAGTTATTGGAATCCCCAATTTTAAAATACCGTTGAACCCGTATCGATACGCCCTTAGGCGTACCAATGTATTTTTAGTCCATGATTCCAGTGAGCAAAACTCGTATCGATACGTCATTGTCGTTTTAATACGCCCCCCATTTTGCACTATGATCGTTTCGATACGCCCTTACGCGTATCGATACGCTTTCTACAATGACTACATTTTTGTTGTAACAGGTATCGATAGGGCTTTCGTGTACCGATACAGTTGTTCACCAGATTGCATTTATTGCGGGAAAGATGGTCCCCAATGGCTCTATTGATGACTTCAACCACCCAAACGGCTAGAATTCAATAAGAGGGTATAAATACAAGTCTCCAATGCAGCAGCAACAACTAATGAAACTCCATTGAACAACATTCAAGTACTCAAGCAAAATCCAACTCTTGTGCTCAAAAAGTCAAATCTTTGTACCCAACTTGTGTAATCCTTTATAATCTTTTTATTTCAAGTTTGGGGTTGAGTGTTCTTGTAAATTGGGCAAATATTTACCTTGTGAGGGCTTTTATTCATTGCCATTTATTTCTTTGTATTCAAGAGTGAATTGTTCAAAACTTTGGGTAGAAAACTAGAACTTGTAAGGGTTGCCTTCTAAGCCTAGAAAAGGGGAAGAATTTCATAGTGAAATTGGTTGAAAATCCTTAGTAGAAAGCTAAGGTAGTGGACGTAGAGCTTGTTAGAAGCTTGAACCACTATAAATCATTGTATCCTATTGTCTATCTTTTCGATTTGCTTCCAAACTTTTAAAATAGCCAATTCACCTCCTCTTGGCCAACATCTACATTGATTGATGATCCTAACACTCAAAATGATGCTTTTTTGATGAAAGTAGCATTTTAATTAATGGTCTGACAGGATGCGCTATGGATACGGCTCTTATAGGCCAAGTACAAATATGATACTTTAATTCCGAATGGCCTCAATACGCGTAGTGGTTCCCGACTCTGAAAGGGATTAAGGGTGGTTTGGAATGATGTGCCTGATGATATTGTTTGGAATATTGGGAATGGTGCAACTTTAAATTTTGGCATGATCCTTGGTTGGGAGAATTCGGTCCCTTAATCAACTATGTTACTACTGATCTAGGGATGAAGTTGTCGCAGGCTACAGTCGTGGACATGGCTGATTGTAGGGGGCGTTGGCGATGGGAGGGGTTCCAATCTCTTGTTCCTCAATATATCCTTCTACGAGTGGCAGCATCAAGGGTCCTATTCCGTGGCAGCCTAATGACTCTGTGGGTTAGAAGCTCTCGAGTGGCACGGGGTTTTCGGTGAAAGATGCTTATAACATCAGGCTTGGTAATCCTTCGAATGATAGTGAGGCATTATGGAAGGTAATTCACAAATATAGGGGCCTTCAACGTGTTAAAATCTTTCTATGGCTTGCTTGTTGCTATAAATTAATGGAAAATGAAGAGCGAGTACGTCGACATTATACGGTCAAAGCTTGTTGCCCTTGCTTCAGGTTGCACATTAAAACCATAAGTCATTTCTTACGATCTTGCTCGGCGGAGAGTTTAGTTTGGACTGCATTGGTCAAGCGTGATAAATTGGAAAAATTTCTCACTATGAGTTTCAAGGACTGGATTCTTACTAATCTTACCAATCCTGCGTACTTTGCAAGGGAAGTTGAAGATAGGGACTTGATGTTTGGCGGTAGTGTTTGGAACATTTGGCTTCATAGGAACGCGATGGCTTTTGGTTCCGATATGGATGACCGTAGGTTGGTTCTTGAGTTGAGTCGTTGGCTTCAAACAGCTTGTGTCAAGGTAGTGACTCGAGAGGCATCTACACACCCAAGTGTAGGAAATTTGGTCCCGTATTTACCTGGTTGGAGTGTTCCGCAAGTGAGGTGGTTGAAACTGAACACCGATGGATCTTTCAAACTAGTCGATGGCTGTACTTCTTGTGGGAGTGTCATCCGAGACCATGATGGACGCTGGATCTGAGGATTCGCTAAATTCATTGGTATCGGCACTATTTTAGAGGCTGAGTTGTGGGGAATTCACCTTGGTATGGAGATGGCATAGGATCTTGGTTGCCGCCGGCTCGTGATTAAAACGGACAGCAGGGATGCTCTTCGATTGGTTGGAAAGCAAGAGTTTCGGGAGGGGGCTCGATCATTGGTGTTTCACATTTTGAAGGCATCCCGCAGGAGGTGGGAGGTGGCGTTTCAACATGTCCCGAGAGCCGGCAACAAGGTGGCCGATTGTCTTGCTCGGATCGCTCAGTTTGTGAGCATGGATGGTGTTTTCTACGATACTTCGCAGGAAAGTCTTAATTCCTAGGATGGTTTCCTCGGGTTTTTTCTGTTGTATCAGTTTTCCTAGTGCTCAGTTTGTGTACTCTTTTCCTCTATTTAAGTATATGGAGATTTGTAACGAGGTACATATTAATAATTCTTTTTTCATAAATTTTTTTTTTATATACAATTAAATAAAAGTTCACAAGTGACCTTTAAACTATTTAAAAAAAAATCGCAAATCACAGGCATAACCTTATAATCACCTTTAGATTATTTACAAATACTACCTTTAGACTATTCACAGATATTACCTTGTAATCACATATACTACCTTTAGACTATTCACAGATATTATATTGTAATCACCTTCATACTATTAAAAAAATTTCACAAATCACATTATACATTTGATTTAAGTTTATGCATAGTTTTAAAATTTATTCCTTTCTTTTTCTAATTAAATCAGAAAATTTGATCAATAAACGCTTGAAAAATGATTATTTAATTGGTCACAAACTTTCCTTCGTTAATGTGTTCAATATTTACACTTACAACTCGTAGGGGGAAAAAGGAAAGAAAAAACTTATAAAAAATTAGGGAAAACATATTTATCCATCATCATCGTTCATGCGGGAAGCAAATATGCAACTTAGACGTTAGAGTGATGAAAGCATCTTCTTTGCAGGGAATCGCGAGTCTTCCCATCGGATGATTGAAACCGAAGTCTTCCTCCGCATGGTTCAGCAATACAACAAACGAAGGGTGGTTCAAATACGAGATCGGAACCACGAAACGTTTCCGTTGTGCCTCTCCAACATAAATAGCAACATGGCCTTTGGGCACGTCCGGTTGTTTTGGAGGGAAACCCGAGTGGTGTTTCAAAAGTTGCCGGGAGCCGTGGATCATTATTCATTGCTGGCAAACGGAAACCCAAATTTGAGACTCAAAACAAACTGTTTGTAGCTGAAAGAAATTGGTATATATATTGTGTGTAGAGAAAGAAACAGAGAAAGTGCTTGGAGTTGGAAGCTTGGTTTGGTGCTTGTATTTATATAGGGTGAATTTTGTTACTGTCAGCTGGTTTGCAGTTGTTCACATGGCTTAGATCACTCAGCTTTTGTTGATTAAGTTTCCCAGATTTTATGGGGCAAAAAGCCGAAAGCAGACCCACTTGTACGGCCTATTCAAACCACTGGTGAAAATATGACAGTCCAGACTCGCTATTTACCGGTGCTGCTGAAACCAATTCATGCTCAATTATTGGGATTGGTAGGGTCAGCATCACAACCTTGCAGGCTGCAGCAGGAGCTGCCAAAAATTTTGATTTTATATAATTTGAGTGGCACATGTACATGCACATGTATGTACTAAACTGAATGATTAGATTAACGTGGGATTGGTATTCACATGCATTGAAAATTCTTCTTTTGTTGAGAGGATAACGTTTTGGAGCTTGTGAGATTGTGGAGTCCAGATTGGGCGAAAGTTCTAGCATGAATTATGGGCTTGATAATTATATGATATTCCTGATCAGTGTTGAAAGTATAATGAAAAATGTTGTACAGGCCTCATAGTCATCTTACTTTATTGTTTATAGTTTACGTATGTGATTTTTCTGATTATATTTTCTAAACGTATACAGTCTACAGTCCAAAAGCAGCTAACCATCAAGTTGAATCACTGACGTAAAGCACCGCAGCAACTTGCGTAGTAATTCCAAAACTTCCCGCATATGGATCATCCTTAAATAACAAGTTTGTATTTATGCAGTAAACTTTGAAGTTTCTGCTCCATCCGATGGTGTGAACGGTAAGAGAGGAACAGAAATCTTGTACCCTATTTATGCCGCATATTAAAAAATTAAATTTAAAATTTAAATTTATGATTTAAAAAATTAAAAATAGAGTGTATTTTATAAGGTATAGTGTTTAAAATTTAAAATTTAAGATTAAAAATTAAAATTTAGCTTTTTAGTATTAAAGCATAAAAAGAAGAATAAAAAAGAGGTAGAAAATTTTTATCCGTAAAAGAGTGTAATCAAGTAAAGGGATAATTTGATATATATATATATTTTTGCAATAAAACAACATTTAGTCTCTAAATTTGATAATTTTCAATTTAATCCCTAAACTTTTGTTGTCTCCATTGATCTTTGAATAGCTTGATAACTTTTCTTAATTTGCTCGTATTTTTTTGTTCCATATTAGTCCTAGAACTTGACAAATTCCCAACTTAGTCCCTAAACTTGGATTCTGATCCAAATTTAGAGACAAAGTTGGGTAAAGTTGTCAAGTTTTGAGAATAATCTAAACATAAAGAGAACTAAGGAATAAGTTAGAAAAAGATGTGAAGTTCAGGGGTGCTTCATCCTAATTATTTTCACATGGCATTGGCCCATGTTGCCTGCTTTTTCTTCTGGTTTTGACACTGAATAACATTACCTCTGTTGCTTCACAACTAATCATAATCTTCAAATTATTAACTAACACTGAGTTGTATATAACACTTCATCAGTATTTATAAAATTATATAGTTTAATTAATGGGAAAAACTTTGATACACATGTCGTATAAACTTTAATTTACACGTGCCTTTTAGATTTAGGGGTTAGAGTTTTAGTTTAGGGTTTAAGGGTTAGGGTTTAGGTTGTAGGATTTAGAATTTAAAGTTAGTGTTTAGAATTTAGTGTATAGAGTTTAAGGTTTAAGGTTAAGGTTAAGAATTTAGGATTTAAATTTTTATAGTATAAATACACAGGCTTGCGTAAAATTAATTTTACACGTATCAAAGTTTTACCCTTAATTAATTTTCTTTTATAATACTAAGATTTTGACCCTGATTTCGAGAACTAATAGGACATACACTCTACCAATAGACCATGTTTCTATTAATTGAACTTCAAGCTAACATTGTTTAATCTTTAGCTTTTCCACTTGAAGCGTAAAATAGCATGCAAGTTATATATATTTTATCCGTTTAAATCATCCCATAAAGCATGCTCAAGAACCCGAATCAATTAAAAATTAGAATGGAATTCAGATGAAACAACAATTTTTGTACGTTTAATAAACTTTTATACATTACAATTACATTGGTTTACATCTCTGTTTTCTCTCACAAACTGGAAGAGACAAACAGGAAGCAAAATTGTGAAGGAATGGGCATAAATTTATGTCCTATAAGGCCTGCTGCAACCGAGAAGTGAGATTTAGGAAGGCATCTACTCTGCAAGGGATTGTTAGACCACCCATGGGATGATCGAACCCGAACTCTTCCTCGGCCCGCTTAAGCAAGTGTTGGAACGAGGGATGGTTCAACATCGATATCGGGACCACGAATCTTCTTCTCTGTGTCTCGCCCACGTAAACCGCGATGTGGCCTTTCGGAACATCCGGTTTCTCTCTCGACTGCAGCTTCAGGATTTGCTTGGCGCCGGCAATCATGGACGGTAGACGAACACCCATAATCAAAAGGGAAACTACAAGGAGATATGGAGATGCAGTTGAACTTGTGAAAATTCTGTCAGGTTTTCCTGGAACGAGAAGGCTGATAAAACGGATTGTATTTATTTATAGAGTTCGGAGAGGACCGAAGACCCCAAGTTGGCCAGTGTGAACCAGAGGGATCACATGGGTTAGCTCAGTTGAATCGAACCGACGGTGCAAAAGACCACCTTGGGTTAGCCATACATAGGGCCGTACACAGGAAAATTCGGAGCAACGTGGTCATTAATGATGCAATATCTGTTTGTTGTTTCTTTCTAGTATTGAACGTAACATGTTCAAGTTCAAGTTCAGCTGTTGCTAATTAATTTGTTTATTTTTTCAGTAAAAATACAAGAGTATATATATGAAGACCGCTACGATACTTTTGCCACTAAATTCAAAAAATACAGGCCTTTCTAGTCTCTACAATCTTTTTATAAAGATTGGCGTCTGGCAGCAATTTGATAGCGGCGTCGAATTCAATGACCATTTTATTTTCTGGGAGAAAACAATTCAAAACCACATGCATGAACTGACGACTCACCGACTTCAACCATGCATCTGTTACATGTTGATTAAATAATTGGATAAACTTTTGAAAGAAGATGATATAATATATTGCATGCAAACAGCCAAGAGGTATGGGCGGCAGTTGCAGAGAACAATAAATCCGAGGCCAAGTTGAAGGTGATTTTCAACTTTCCAAGCATTTAATTAAGTTACTGACATAAGGGATCTGCAACAAACGCACTAGAGAAATGATTGCTTTTGGATGTGGAAACCAGTGGGCGATCTTCTTCCTAAAACTAGTAGTGTTTTCCAGCTTACTTCACATCTCCAAGTTGTAGTATTTCCATCGTAGTATAATATTGCGGCGCGGATGCGGTTGTAACGTTACAGTTATAAAAGTTGTGACTATTGCGGTGTAATTTTTCTCAATAAAATAACTATAATTTTAGATATAGTTGTGGTTTGTGGTGCTGCGACGATCTCTAAAAATGTTACGATGCGGCTGTAATTTAATATTATAGTTTTCATGCATGCAAAACCCTTGAGCACTTCAAACAGGAGGTATATTTTAGAGACAAAAATTCTCTGCCACTTTTTAGTACTTTTTTTGTACACCATCATTAAAAAAATCAAATTCTAAGTCATCCTAACTCTACACTCTAAACTATAAATTCTACACCTTAAAAAATACACTCTACACTCTAAACCCTAACCCTAAGTATTAACCTTAAACTATAATTCTAAACCTTAAAATTTAATGAAGGGACATAAATAAGGGCACTGAAAAGGACAAACGATTTTCAGGAGAGTAAATAGGGGCACTAAAAAAGGAATTCAAAGAGGATAGTTTTGGATTGTGTCCAGGGACGGAAAAAATTTTATAGTACGAGTTTTAAATGCGGTTGCGGTTTGCGGTGTTGTGGCGACCTTTAAAACTATTACGATGCGACCAATACGTTGTGTTGCGATTACAATTTAATACTATGCTTTGATTCTTGCTCCGTCGTTGATGGTGATGGTCGGGACATTACACGAGAGCAATGGTTCTAGGAGTTATATTTTCAGTTGAAGAAGATTTATGTAAACCAGGAATAAATCAATACTTCAATGACATTAACAAGAACGTTACAACACTATTTATGTGATTAAGTAAAGAAATCAAACTTGTTAATGCTTGCTGCTGTTATTAATAGCATGCGATCTTGGCATTTTTTTTGTTATTGCAGAATCTAATACCTTCAAAATTTCCAGAAAAATGAAATGAAATGATTGGTCTGATTCAAGAAAAGTTGCTCGGAACAACGGGTTTTTGTTGTCAACAAAGAATCAAAATTTAATTGCCGTACAATTTTTGCTGTCCTTTATAAATTACAGTATGTTTACAAGCCAGGAAAATGATTTTTCTTCTTCATACTTTGTTGGTGGTGGAAGCATCTATGAACAGTTTAATACTGTAGTTAGACTGATGAAGTACTCTTCACTGCATGGAATAGTGAGGCCACCCATTGAATTGTTGAATCCGAATTCTTCCTCGGCTCGATTTAACAGGTCTTGAAACAAATGGTGATTCAAGTACGACACTGGAATCACGAACCTCCTCGGCCGGTTGCCTTCCCCGACATAAACTGCGACATGTCCTTTAGGAACATTCGATGCTCCCAATGCAGCATTCCCAATTCTACCTGAAAGTGTTCTCTGGAGCTTTTGTTTTGCATGAGCTAATCCCATTAGTTGAATACCCATTTTAGAGAAGAAAGCTTGTTTTTTTAAAGATTGAAAACTGTTTGAAAATTTCATCTTTGAGGCCTAATATATAGTGGGGATAATGCAATTTCCAAACCTTAAAGAAGCATACCAGGTGAAGCGATTAGTTGAGTTTCACATGGTTCTGCTTTGTCTGGTGCTAGGCATTAGGCCCTACCACCTTAAAGAAAGCTGCAACTTGTGATTTTTTATGTGAATATATCTTCCCTATGTTTTGAACTTATAAAGCACTGAATTCAACAAACACTCGCCTTGCTCTTAGACTATAGAAGATTCATTTCGATTATTCACTAAACCATTGAACTTAGACCTTGTTCCTTGGTTGCTTTTCGTTGTACCAACCACCCAACATACTTTTGAGGGTTATTGCAGATCCTCTATATCCCCTAGACTTGTCTGAAATGACATTTCAAGACCATTTAAGATCAGCTAACTTTTTGTAATAGTATTGGAATCATCCTCATCCATTCATTTAAGACTGGTATCTTGGACTAACTTGGTCAAGTCACACTCAATTCTGCTGATGAATCCATTTGTCTAAGCTCTTAGTGACTATCCATAGTCAAACCACCACTCGCAACAGACGAAGACACTTTCGTAAACATAGGAACGCACCAACACTGATAGTTTCCTAGTTGATTTCATTAAGCTAGTCATAAGCAGCACGTATTTTTTACGACTAACACGGGAAGATGATTTTACGGTTGCCGACAGATCAAATCAGTGTGATATATCTTGTTGACATGTCAACAGCATAGATTCACATGATATTATATCTTTGAATGTTCAATGAATGGTCTATGTCAAATGAATAAGCTATTGATGGTATCTATCAAATGTCTTGAATATTCAATGTGAATGAATGATCTATGTCAAATGTATACCTCAAGGGAAGTGTAAGCATCAATGTCCTTACACTGTTATTGTTGGGAAATATCAGACGATTCCTTGTTTTTTTCGGAAAGTTCGCACCTCTGTTTCCATTAGCAATATGTAACAACCAAGTAGTAAATCTTCAAAACAATGAATAATTCGATCTGCATGTTGTATACAGTCTAGAGCAGTTTTCTTTCGGACTTTCACTCACTGGTATATTAGACTTGGACATGCATTATAATCATAAAGTCAATAATAACTCAATAAGAATTTCAGCTGGACCACCATTCTTTTCTTTTTTCTATTGATTGGTAGGCCATGATAATTCATGATTGCAAAGTTTATATTAGCATATCTGTGGAAATCTTACCAATATAGGTAGTGGAAGGCATATCCATGTGAGTCATGATACATGTCCACCTTAAACAAACCCCTTTAAACTGATTCCTATCTTGACCACTTAAGTCACAGTCATTTACTGGTCAAAGAAACTTTAGATATCAATACACCCTATGCCAAGTATTGCAGTACAGCAAATCTTTTTACCTTTTTTCCAGAACTTTATACATACTGTTCAGCGCCAAGGAGGGGTTTGCACCTTAGAATTACTTGAGGGTTGACTCGTGCTTCGGTTACAAGTTCCTGATACTCATGGTAGTTGAAGCGCTGACGTTGCCGGCTGTCTCCGACAGAATCAACTACTCCAAACTTTCTTTGTCTAATCCAGCTATCTCTGAAGTCAACTAATTGGTATAACATCATTTGTAGGATGTTTTAGTGCTTGTTTTCAACCTATCATCCCATAAAATAAAAAATCCTTACTTGTTCAAGTCATTTTGTGTTCAACGGGTTCATACCGAACAAACAGTACGAGCAGGTCTGATCTTTGATCCTTATAATCACCGAACATGTAGGTCTGATCTTTGCATACCGAACATGTAGGTCTGATCATGTGATCATGGCTGAATGACAAATAGTATCCGAAACGGGCCATTGTTGTTGGTTTCATTGAATGGTGAGCTATATAATAAGATTGCAACAGAATAGACTAAGGTACCTACTCTGTCAAAAGATGTCATTATTTGTTGTGGCACAAGGCCATGTGATTCCTCACAAGACATGTCTCTAAAGCACTCTCTTCAGTCTTCACCACTCAATTTGCTTGAGACTTCTTCCCAATAACCATAAAGCATTTCTCTCTATAAATACAAATTCTAATGGATAGCTAGCCACCCTGTGCCAATTGCCTAAGCCATTCCTTGCCAGTCTAGACAGTCATGGGTTTCCACTTGCCAAGAATTGCTAATGCCAAGAAGATTCTAAAGTGGACTCTTTCATCTTCGGAGACGACGATGGTGCCTAAAGGCCACTTTGCTGTTTATGTTGGGGAAGCTGAAAAGAAGAGATTTGTTGTCCCAATATCATTCCTGAAGCATCCTTCCTTCCAGAATTTGTTGAGTCAAGCCGAAGAAGAGTATGGATTTAATCATCCTATGGGTGCTTTGACTATCCCCAGCAGCGAAGAAGCTTTCATCGAACTCGCCTGCAATCTGTAAAGCTCTTAAGAAGAAATGATATAAAATGTATCAAAGTGGCTAACCAAGCGAAGACTGATTCTTTTAGGAAAGCGAGTGTATATGGCGGATTGTTTTCTGCGATCCCCTGCTCGCCCTTGTAAACTTAAGTATTTTTTCTAACGAATATATAAATGAAAATATTAAAAATAAAGTGTCAGACTCGTTCTTTCATGAATTTTCCTTTCTCATACTAGTAAAGTACATAATATTTTTTCCTGGAATTCGGTTGTCACAATATATAAACGAAAATGATAAGCAGCAGACTTTGCTCAGTAAAGCATCAAACAAAAATAAGAATAAAAGAACACTTTGGGATTATTAGAGAAATCCGGGAGACAATGCATACAATAAAGAAATCAAGGAGAGGTTCGCACAACTCACAGCTACTCAAGGGTTGACCATTTCTTGTACTAGAGAGTCTAGATTCAGTAATTCTCTAGGGGATTAGCATAATACCATAGATTACAAGGTTGGTTCTTGGTTTAGTTTAATCAACCATGCTTTGAAAATCGAGGCTCGACTGTTCACGTTCTCTCGAGGTCTTCCTTCCTTGTTGAGTGCGCCAAACAATGGCACAAGGACTGGTTTAATTAGTCACAGTCGTAGAACAAATAAACAAGCAGCTGTAAATCCTAATATCAACAAGCATGTAGGGCTTTGAATACCGGCAGATAGTTTCTAGGGGATATGATTATCTTGATATTTTGCGGGTCTCCCACTTCATAGCATTTCATCCATATGATATGCTACGTGCTAATTAAGCAAAGTCATAGAGATATTAGTACTTCAAAATGGGCCATTATTGTTGGTTTCATTGAAAGGTGAGCTCTACCTGTCAAAATGTTACTATTTGCTGGGATGCACGGCCATGTAATGCCTCCCAATTTATGTCCCCATTGCATTCTCTCTTCACCACCCGATTAGCTGGAGACAGCTGACCATGTACAGCATTTGCTGCTTTGCTCTTTATAAATACAGATTCTAATGGATAGCTTCACCAAGTACTAGAGCCTTAGTTAGCAACTTCTCCAAGTTCCAATTCCACACACTCATTTCCTCATCTTAACAATCTCAGAAAAATCATGGGTTTCCGCTTGCCAAGAATTGTTAATGCTAAGCCGAGTCTGAAACGGACTCTTTCATCTTCGGAGACAAAGGTGGTTCCCAAAGGTCACTTTGCTGTTTATGTTAGAGAAGCTGAAAAGAAGAGATTTGTTGTCCCGATATCATTACTGAAGCATCCTTCATTCCAGAATTTGTTGAGACAAGCCGAAGAAGAGTTTGGTTTCGATCACCCTATGGGATCCCTTGTCGCGAAGAAGCCTTCATTTATCTCACTTGCAATCTGCAAAGCTCATGAGAAGATATGGTGTGAGAATTGGTATCTAAACAGAGATTGACAGAGATTTAGCTCAACTAACACCTCCCAAATTTTATTTTTAGGAAGCAAGTGTGTAAGGTGGAATGTTTTCTGCAATCCCATGCCCTTGTCAACTGTATTAATTTTTGTAACCAATATATAAACGCAAAATTTCTTTTAGAGAAACATTTTTTTTCATGAATTTTGATTCTGATGTTGTGTGGATAATTTCATCCACAATCTATTTTCCAAGGATAGGTTCTCATGGTAATTGAAGAGTTGACTTCCCCTGCGGTGTCGACTAAAACCCCCTCCCCAACAATAAAGTTTCAGGACAACTAAAATGAATGTTTTGTCTAAATCCATGGATCGTAGTCTATATTTGTCGCTATGGAGGATTAACCTAATAGTATTCATTACAAGATTGGTCAGTGCTTAACATATTCAGGCTTTCCTCACTTGTTGAAAGCACAAACTAAACAATGTCACATGGATTGGCAACTAGTTTCATTCTCTGTTCAACACAGTCATAGAACAATGTCACAGGCAGCTCTGATATATATTATAAGTCTTTGATTCGAATTATCAGCAAACATGTAGGGCTTTGCATACCAACTCGTTTTGCTGGTCACCACTCAACATGGCAATTCATCCATATGATCTGCCGAGTTAATGCCATTATCATTGATAAATAGCATTTCAAATTGGCCATTTTTGCTGGTTTCATTGAATAAGCTTAGGTACCAAATTTGTCAAAATGTCATCGTTAGTTGGGAGGCAAAGCTAGAGATGGCCATGGGTCAGTTTTTGGCCAACCCAAACCCGACCGGAAATTTATAAACATCAACATGATGAACCCAATCTATCAAAAAAATAATTTTAGAGACTCAATTGTAAAAAAATAATTTTAGAGACTCAATTATAAAAAAAAATTAATTTTAAGGACCTAATTGTAAAAAAACAAAAATAATGCATTATTGCAAATATCACTACAAATATATTAGACAAAATTACACTATTTGTCCCGGGTCAGGTCCGATATTTTTCACCATAAACTCGACTCTACTCAAACCCTTTTTTAAATAAAAAACCCGACCCAATCTAGTTGGGTTGAGTCGGGTGAAATGCCCATGTGATTCCTCAAACCATGTCTTTTAAAGATTTTCCATTGAAATTTCTTTTCGACCACACACATTTAGCCTCAGATTGCTTGACCAATGCCATAAACCATTTTCCAACCCTCTCTATAAATATGCATTCTAAAAATAGCCCCTCACTGCCTAAGCCTTCCCAACCAAGCCAGTTACATTTCTTCTATCTTCTACACGTAAAAAAAAATCTAAATTCATCACAAAAATATGGGTTTTGCTAAGAGTCTAAAACGGATTCTTTCGTGTTCGGAGACGACGGTCGTGCACAAAGGCCACTTTGTTGTTTATGTCGGAGAAGCTGATGAAAATTAGAGATTCGTTGCCCCTATTTCATTTTTGAATAATCCCTCGTTCCAAAAGTTGCCGAGTCAAGCTGAAGACGAATATGGATTTAATCATCCTATGGATGCAATAACAATCCCCTGCAGTGAAGAAACCTTCCTCGATACCCTTTGCAGTTACCAAAGCTCATGAAAGATTTGAAAACAGCTAACCGAGAAGACACTAACTCTCCTTAGCTCAACAGACAAATACAAGTTTGTTTTACATAAGAAGCGTGTGTCATTGGTGGATTGCTTTATGTAATCGGTGGACGATCACTTATAAAGCAATCTGTATGTTTTAGAGGCCAAAACTGCTATTACTCTTTCCTATAGACCTCTTTGTTGGCAGTTACAGCACACATATTGCTCTTTATGTCACTCAAACAGGCACTTTTTGTGCCTTACACCTGAGGCAATATAAGGGTGCTGATGTCTAGGGCGCTGCACTGTCGATAACACCGTTTAGGACTCAATCATGAATTCTAGATTCTATGGATGTCAATGCTCAATAGTATGATTAAAGAATTAAAAGGTATCAGGGAAGAGTCATAGCAAAGTAAAGGCCTAGCTTCAGAATAAGTATTATCGTTCATGATTTCAATGGAGCGAGAACCTTAACCGTGGCACCCAAAACAAATCTACATACATTCCTATAACTTCAGCTGCAAGTGGGGAAAGAAAGGATTTCATACTCTTCATTGCACCACAGTATAGAGTCCACAAAGGTGAAGCCTAAAATTGTTATTCTAAAACAAAGAATCATTAAGCACATGCTCCCATTAAATCAAGCAAGCTCCATAATCACAACAAGTTCAAGACAAACAAATCACCAATTCCATATAAGATAATTTCTTGATCTTACTTGAGAAGCAAATCTTGTATAAGTCGTTATCCTGTTGAAATAAAAGAAATCCTTAAAAGTAAAAAAAAAAAAAAAAATTCAAAATTTACTCCAGCGGGGAACATTCAATTTTGATTATAACTCAGAGATCATCCCTATCTTCTTCCTTGATACCTAACAGCTTAGCCAAATCTCCACTCTGGTATGCTTCAACGGTATCTGAAAATCACAAACAGAATTTGTAATTTCTCCATTGATTCTATCTTCCCAGCATATTTCAATTGCATGAAACTAGAGGTAAAGAAAAAAAAGTTACCATCGGAGCCTCCAATGTGTTTTCCGTTAATGAAAACCTGTGGCACAGTACGCTTACCGACGATCTCACTCATCGCATCCTGAATGTTCCATCCATCATCTGTCAAAAGAAAAGAAAATCTTTCAACTTCAAGCATTTCAAGCTCAAAATCGATACGGAGCTACTACTGTAAATTTCAGTTGAAGCTAGTAAAATCTAAGAGAAACCAAGGGTTTGCTGTACCGATTTTATTTCAGCCTTTCTATCTCAACAAGCAAAGCGAAATTTGTAGCTAAACAGTAATTTGCCTTGTAAAGTATAAAAATGGGAATCTAATTGTCAACAGACCTCGCTCATCAAGCTCCACAACGAACGGACCTTGGTTCAACTCCTTGAACACAGCTTTTGCCCTCTTACAGTACCTGCATATTACAAAAGAAAGAATGACGTTTAGCCAATATATACAAGTAAATATTTTGGAATTATTCAAACAATGAACAGATTATTGTTGATGTACTAGAAAAGGGGGAAGATTCTAACAAATAATACTAAAAAGCGAGAGAAATGTCAGAACAACATTATAGATCGAGAAAGAAAACAAAGCAAATGAATTGATTTTTTGTCAGTTTGGCTAAGAAATCATTAATAAAGCAGAATTAATGGGAAGAAAATCGCACGGGCAATATGATTTTGAGAAGATGACGATCTTGTGGGCAGATATGGTCTTTTTGACGAAAGTAGCTTCAGGCGAATCAGCCGACGAAAACCAGCACAGAGATGCTGTGATTACCAAGATTAACGCTATTAAGATTTTCACCGCCATTATAAGCCCACCCTCAACCTCTGTGTATGCTTGTTCAATCTCACAATAGCGATTGTTAGTATTTATGCACCCCAAAAACACAGGCAGATTTCGTTTAATAATTAGGCCACAACCCATTAACCTTAGGAGACCATGGGAAACTAATCAGGCCTTTAATTTCCCAAGCCCCTTCACTAAAAAGGCAGAAGCTGATGTGACTGATCCGGCGACTACATTTTTGGTTTTTTAGTGCTTTTATATTAATTAATTCGTATCAATTCACGTCGCATGTTTACATAAATAAAAATTTAAATTCGAAATTTACTTAAGCGATACTAAATTATTTACCCTTTAGACCAATTCATGATGTCGAACTCACATTTGGTTGGATGATATAAGATTATCAACAATAAACACTATTTAAAAGTTGTTATTTATGGACGATTTTGTTTAGTTCAATTAGTATTATCGGTGATACAACGTATATGAGGACGTGAGATTGAGCACGCTTATGCGCTCAATATTCTCAATAGTATAAAATCTATATTAAAATTAGGGTAATTATTCTATGCACATGCGCGTGTGAAAACTTTATTTACACAATGTCTTAGTTTTAGGGTTTAGTGGTTTAAGTGTAGTAGTTTTATATTTAGGGGTTGTTGATAAAAATTTAGGTTTAGGGTTAAAATTTAGGGTTTATAGGTTAAAACCTAAATCTCTAAGCATATTACCCTAAACCCTAGACCCTAATCCTAAACCCTAAATTTTAACCCCTACACTAAAACCTATAAACTAAAATTAAGGCGTTTGTAGAAAAAAAAGTTTTTAAGGATAATAATCCTTAAAATTATATGTTACTTATGTACCTATCAAATGATCCTTGTGTAAAAATAAATGTTGTTATGGGTACAAACAGCTTGTTTCTTTTCTGAATTTTCAAGGGTCCCTTGTTCTCTTTGATATTTAATTGTACTGTACATGATCATCTAAGATGGTCTAAAGTTTATTCATGCTACCAGTTTCTTCTTTAGTTGTTATAAGTAAGGTTCTAAAAGGATCAAATTCGTCCATGATTTTCAAAGGAAATTTACTTCTGCAGATGAATATAGCCATCCTAAAGCCGGCGACCAAGCCCTTTAATTCTGTGCAAGGTGAGAAAGTTGACGTTTAAAAAGAAAAGAAAATTCAGTGTAAGGAGAATAATACAAGCAGCTGTCATTAAAATCTCACCTTGCACAGAATTATCAGAAAACATGTAGGCATACCAACTCATATTTGCTAGTGGAGATGATTGTTTTGATATTTTTTTCTGGTCTCCCCTTCATAGTGTTTCCTCCATATGATCTGTTAAGTGCTAATTAAGTGGTGTCATCAACTTCTGAATTTGATTCAAAGATATTAGTATTTTAAAATGGGACATTATTGTTGGTTCTTTGAAAGGTGAGCTCTAACTAAGGTGCCAAACTTCTCAAAATGATATTATTTGTTGGGATGCAAGGCCATGTGATTCCTTCCAATACATGTCTCCATAGCATTCTCTCTTCACGACTCCATTAGCCTGAGACTTCTGATCGGTACCAGAAATTGATTCGAAATGATAAAAAAGGGGACAGTTTTAGGTTTATTGGGAAATGTTAATGGGGCTGGCAACGAGCTAATTGGGCTTCAAGATTGATGTGGACCCATTCATAATCAAAGACTTAGTTAGCCAGCACCCGATGGGCTTCGGTAACATAGTTTGCTGTTTCGTTAGGAACGAACCAAACATCCCACACGGGTAAAGAACTGAATAGCAGGATTATTCATATACAAGAAAGAAACACCCTTAGATCGTCCCTTCGGGGACATCCGAAAAAATTGGAACGATACAGAGAAGATTAGCATGGCCCCTGCGCAAGGATGACACGCACAAATCGAGAAATGGTCCAAATTTTTTTCTAATTTTATTGGCCATTTTTACATTTCTGTTTCCAATATCTCTCTCTATTTACGTATGAACCCGAGCTTTTTCGCTTCAGAATTTATAGTTTTTTGTTTATTTATTTTTCTGGGCTTGGTTCGATGTTCAATTTCATGGTTTTTTTCACTTCAGATTGCAGTTTAGAGTTTTTCTGGGTTTGTTTATTAATTTATTTTTGCTTTTTTTTTTTTCTGGGTTTGAATTTCATCTTCACGGGTCTTGTGTATTTAAGATTACAATTTAGAGTTTTTGTTACTGGGATTGCTCTGTCTTACCCTCGGAAACTGAGAATACCTCAAAAATCTTTTAATGAGATTTGAGATTGAGTTTGTGGAGTTAGCTGCATACCAGATTTGGGTTTGAGTTTATCTACCAGATTTGGAGAAGTGCAGTATAGATTTCTACATTTAGCCAATGTTTCTCTTTGGAAAATTGTAAGTGTTGTTTAACAGGGTTTTATACTTGCAATGTGTATATGCAATCAATTGATATCCTCAAATCCCTTTTTCCTGGAAACTGATTCATTGAGATTTGTGATCAGATTTCATGTCTTTTAGGTATCAAAATTTGTAACATATCCATGAGAGAGCTGATGGACGAGAACACAGTGCAGCGCAAAGGTGCTACTTTAAATTAATATGCAAACATTCTGAGAGGAATTCTATAAATTTATGGAATCATTTGTTACAGTGAATGACATTCTTCGAAGTTGAGTTTGCATATAGAACCATGGTTGATTTAGGCCTTTTTACAGTAAATCATATGAAGTTCCTTTACACTAGCTTTTGGTTATAACTTACAAAGGAAAAGTCATTTTTTGGGTACAAATAAGTCGCGGTTTAAGGATAGGAGAAGAGGATGTAAATGTCGGATTCGATTTTTGTTGGCCTATTGCTAATGAATAATGATCTTACCATGTGCATTATTGAGTATTCTGAAAAAGAATACTGAATTTTACTCCATTTTCAAGGATAAAAAACCTGAATTAAAGGACTTATTAGTCTCCTTGCACTGAATTTTCCTTTCTTTTTTAACTTAACTTTCTCACCTTGCACAGAATTAAAGGTAAGTTACTAATAATACCCTAAAGGAACTGGTAGCATGAAGTAATTTTAGACCAACGTAGATGATCGTGTACAGTACGATTACATATCAAAAGAGAACAATGGACCTTTGAAAATTCAGAAAAGAAACAAAATTTTCAATGGAATGATGCCTTTCATACCGTCATTTTCCATGTTGATTGATAGAAAAAGTTACAGTCATTTTCCAAAAGAAATTTGGCATTTATGTAATGGTTACAAAATTTAATATAGTTGGCAAGGGCATGGGATTGCAGAAAACAATCCACCTTACACACTTGCCTCCAAAAAATAAAATTTGGGAGGTGTCAGTTGAACTACATATCAGTCAATCTCTACTTGGTTGGCCAATTCGCACATCCTTTTTGCTCATGAACTTTACAGATTGCAAGTGAGATCAATGAAAGATTCTTCCCTACATGGGATTGTCAAAACACCCATAGGGTGATCGAAACCAAACTCTTCTTCAGCTTCACTCAACAAATTCTGGAATGAGGGATGCTTCAAGAATGATATGGGGACTACAAATCTCTTCTTTTCAGCTTCTCCAACATAAACAGCAAAGTGGCCTTTGGGCACCACTGTGGTCTCTGAAAATGAAAGAGTTCGTTTTAAACTCGGCTTAGCATTAACAATTCTTGGCAAGCGGAAACCCATGGTTCTTGTGAGATTGTAAGGATGAGGAAGTGTGAGTCTGGAGTTGGAATTTAGAGAAGTAGCTAGAAAAGGCTTTGACACTTGGTGGAGCTATGCTTTAGAATTTGTATTTATAAAGGGCAAATGTTGTATGGTCAGCAGTCTCAGGCTAATTAAGTGGTGAAGAGAGAATGGTTTGGAGATATCTATTGGGAGGAATCACATGGCCTTACATCCCAATAAATAATAACATTTTGACAAATTCAAGCCTGTAGGATGCACTTCAGGTGCTCTTCACAAGGGCTTGTCCTATGAGTTACTGCAACGAAGGAACACATGGCAGTGTTTGGCATTGGCCAGAAATCTAAGGCTGCTTGCGTGGTGGAAAAGAAATTTGAATGGAGAAATCTTAAAAAAAAAACATATGGTTTGAGGAATCACATGGTCTTGTCTCCCAAATAACAACAACATTTTTACAAATTTTGTAACTAAGTTCTGTTGCAAATCTACCATTGCTGAACATCCAATCGAACCAACAAAAATGGCCCATTTGAAACACTATTTATCTGATGATTATACCATTAACTTAGCAGATCATATGAATGGAAAGCCATGTAGTTGAGTGGTATGCAGAGCCCCACATGTTTGCTGATAATCAGAATCAAAGACTTATAATATACTTCACACCTTGTTGTACTATTTGTTCTATGACTGTTGAACAGAGAATGAAACTAGTTGCCAATCTATGTGACATTGTTTAATCTGTGCTTTCAACAAGTGAGGAGCAATAATTGGTTAAACTGCAGCACAAACCAATCGTGTAATGTGTGATATTAGGGCAACCCTCCATAGACACCAAATGTAGACAGCAGATATCCAATTTTTTTCCGTCTTTAATCATTGCAAGCTTGCCACTGCAACTGCAGCATTGTTGGAAAAATAACCTTTTCATTTTAGTTTATCTGAAACTTTCTCTCTTTTCTTTCCCGATTTCAAGTTAGACACTCCCTGCGAATTCAATTCTCAACTACCATGACAACAAGGAGCTTTCTAATCTAAATACAGAAGCCAATTGTCAACTAGTTGAAAGTAGTGCAAACCTTCCTTAATTTAATGAAAAATTATAGAATGTGTACATCGTGTCCTGGATATCATCTGTTTGCTTAAATTTATTTTTTAAAGAAAACTTTTGAACCTTTCTTCTAAATGCTTCATTTAGAAACTCAAAAAATAAAATAAAAAGTCTGATAGAATAAGAAGCTACCAAAAAAGGGTTGATTGAAAATTTCCATGGCAGTTTTGGCCTCGAAAACATACACTCAACCAGGGATAATTTATCATTAGTATGCCAGACTGCATGCAAAGAGGTCTGTAGAAGAGTTACAAGGCTAGTCCTTGTTTTATACGTCAAGTTCATTGAAAGCATTGTCTAAAGTACTTGCTCACCTTGTATGTTCCTGTCTAGGCCAATAACATACCATTACGATAGAAGCTTATGACAACAATATTCCTGAAATGAGATGCTTTTACTTGGACCAATACTTCCAAAATACCGAAAAACTCTTTTTATAAGGAATAAATACAATTTCCAAGCAAATATATATTGTTAATCTGTCGAACGCATTTTAATCTGGAGTGATAGATCATAGGTAAAGTGATAAATGCTTGCAGAATGTGGAATAAAATGCTTCAGAACTTGGAAAATGGATTTTGGCTGAAATTATCCATACAGCATCAGAAACAATAGTCATGAAAAAAAAAACACTTCCTTTGAAAAAAAATTGGCATTTATAGATTGGTTACAAAATTTAATTAGTTGACAAGGGCATGGGATTGCAGAAAACAATCCACCTTACACACTTGCTTCCTAAAAAACAAATTTTGGGAGGTGTCAGTTGAGCTTGGTTAGCCATTTTCACATCATCTCTTCTCATGAGCATTGCAGATTGCAGGTGAGATCAATGAAAGCTTCTTCGCTACAAGGGATTGTTAAAGCACCCATAGGGTGATTGAAACCAAATTCTACTTCAGCTTCACTCAACAAATTCTGAAATGAAGGATGCTTCAGGAATGATATGGGGATTAAAAATCTCTTCTTTTCAGCTTCTCCAACATAAACAGCAAAGTGGCCTTTTGGCACCACTGTGGTCTCCGAAGATGAAAGAGTCCGTTTCAGACTCGGCTTAGCATTCACAATTCTTGGCAAGCGGAAAACCATGGTTTTTGTGAGATTGTTAAGATGAGGAAATGTGAGTGTGGAATTGGAACTTAGAGAAGTAGCTAGGATAGGCTTTCGCACTTGGTGGAGCTATCCATTAGAATCTATATTTATAAATAGCAAATGTTGTATGGTCAGCAGTCTCAGGCTAATTGGGTGGTGAAGAGAGACCTCATTTATGTTTAACCTTGTTGCGGGACCACATTTATGTTTAACCTTGTTGTACGGTCATTTATCTGCCTTTGCAAAAATTCCAGCTGGATGGCCTAAATCATCAACATGACAAAGACACTAGTCCAGCTAAGACGGTCTATTGATCTGAACATAAAAACCAATAAGTCGGGTGAAGATTACAAATCTTTGTAGACAGAAGTTATGTAGATTATATACTGTAGATTTTAGAGTTTGAATTATTGTAAATATTTATCCTTATCTTAGGATTCTTATCACTTTATCTTATCTCTTATTTTATCTCCTATGTTGAATTTAATTTTAATTTAGAGTAGTATATTTATAACATAACTCTTTGTAATTAGCCTATAAGAAGGCCTTGTACCTATGTTATTTGAAAGCAAAGAAAAACAGTGAATCCAATTAATCACTGTACAAAATACTTTCTTTATTTTTCTACATGGTATCAGTCTAGGATTCTCGATCCTATCTTCGAATTCCAATGGCTGAAGAATGCTGGAAAATTCATGGTAAGCCAGCAAATTTGACCGCATCCGAGAGCAACAATGGTGGTCGATTCAGCATGCAGCAGCTTGAAGAATTGCCGCACCCAATTGCGAAGATGACCACGTACTCTGATTCTCAAGATGCCTTTACTACACATGAAGGTAGTATTTCATTTGCTAATATTGTTGATAAAAAATACTTTACAACTTGGATTGTGGATTCTGGAGCCTCTGGCCATATAACAGGGAATATGAGTTTGTTCAAAGAGTTTACCAGAATTAGAACCAAATCAATCGTCAAGACAACAGATGGTTCCTTGGCAGCCATTGAAGGGGGTGAGACTATTCAAGTTAATCAGGACATTGAGTTAAATTCGGTTCTTTATGTTCCACACCTTGCATGCAACTTGTTGTCTATTAGTAAATTATCTCTTGATCTGGGATGTTGTATTAAGTTTGATGTAAATGGTTGTGTTTTTCAGGTAATGGATTCGAAAAAGATGATTGGCAATGCTAGCTTGTATGGTGGACTTTACATACTTCAAGGTTCTCTTTCTCCACCACCGCAAGCCTACTCCAGTTGCATCTCACAACCTCTTTCCATGCCAGACCACAGTAAAATTATGTTATTGCATTATCGACTAGGCCATGCAAGTTTCTCTTACCTCGCAAAAAATGTACCCAGATTTTTTTCTCCATAAAATCATAAAGACCTTTCATTGTGACAATTGCCAGTTTGCTAAACATCACATAACATATTTTCCTTTACCCACCTACAAACCGTCTAAACTATTTTCCCTCATCCATAGTGATATTTGGGGACCTTCTAAAATTAGAAATGTCAGTGGATCTCGTTGGTTTGTTACTTTTATAGATGACCACACTAGAGTAACTTGGACCTTCTTAATGAAAGACAAATACGAATCTAGTGGGCTCTTTAAAGACTTTTTTAATATGGTCGAAAATCAATTTCAAAGTCATATTTAAATCCTTCAAACCGATAATGGCAGTGAGTATTTTTCCAAAAATTTAAGGTCTTTCTTTCTAGAAAAAAGAATAATTTACATTAGCTCTTGTGTTGATAGTCCCCAACAAAATAGGATTGTTGAGTGCAAAAATAGACATCTTTTGGAAGTTGTTAGGTCTTTTTTGTTCTCTTCCGATGTTCTTAAATACCTTTGGGGAGAAGCTGCCCTTACTGCAACACATCTTATTAATAAAATGCCAAGTCGCGCCTTTAAATTTTAATCACCCAGGGATGTTCTACTTGCCAAGTTTTTTTTTTCAAACCTATGTCTTGTAACCTTTCATTAAAAGTCTTAGGGTGTTCAGTTTTTGTTTACATTTATGAGAAATATTGGTCTAAATTGGATCTTAGGTCCCTAAAGTGTGCTTTTCTAGGATACTCACCCACTAAGAAAAGCTACAAATGCTATTCCCTAATCACTAAAAAGACTTATGTCTTTATGGATGTCACATTCCTTGAACATCAACCATTTTTCCCTAAATCAAAATTCAAGGGAGATTCAGATTGAATTTTAGTCTTCATTCTTTGATAGCTTTCAGAATTCTGCTAGTTTACCCTTGTCTCCACAACCTACTTCAAATCCACAGGTATTATTACCCTCACCTTCTTCAAATCCACAAGTATTATTACCCTCACAACCATTACCTTCTTCTCCTTTACCACCCACTTTTCTTCCACCGAATTATAGTTCACCTATAACCCCACAGAGAGATCATACTTTACCTTCCAAAATTTCACAAACTGAAAGAAGTGAACTAAGTGTTTATAAAAGAAGAGAAAAGTCTACCATACAACCTGAACGTTGCCAAGAGTTAGAACTAAATCTAATTATCATGGAAAATTTGGAAGGTATAGAATCTCCTCATAATGAAAATTCTATTCCTATTTATACTGACGATTTGCCGGTTGCTTAAAGGAAATGTGTGAGGAGGTGTACAGCTCATCCTATACACAAGTATGTGGCATATAGTAGATTAATGCCTTCATTCAGGGATTTTACAGCGAATGTTGATAAAGTACAGATTCCTAAAACAGTGGAGGAGTTCTAAAAGATCTTAAGTGGATGAAGGCAGTTGAAGAAGAGATAAAGGCTCTCGAGAAAAATGAGACTTAGACTTTGGCCGATCTACCTCAAGGGAAGAAAACAATTGGGCTGCAAATGGATTTTTACAGTTAAATACAACTCCGATGACAACATTGAAAGATTCAAAGCAAGGTTAGTAGCAAAGGAGTTCACACAGTCTTATGGTATAGATTACCAAGAGACCTTTGCTCTAGTTGCAAAACTGAACATGGTGAGAGTCTTATTATCCTTGGCCGTAAATCAAGATTGGCCACTTTTTTAGTTAGATATCAAAAATGCCTTCTTGAATGGCAACTTAACTGAGAAGGTGTACATGGAGATCCCATCGGGTATGAAGAAAGCTTTGACAACTCACAAAGTGTGTAAATTGCAAAAGTCTTTATATGGCTTAAAGCAATCTTCACGGGCTTGGTTCGATAGATTTGCCAAGGTTATTGTAGGGAGCGGTTATAAACAATGTCAAACTGAACATACTTTGTTCATCAAGGTAAATCAAAGAGGTGAACGAACAATTTTAATTGTTTACGGGGATGATATAATTGTTATTGGAGATGATTTTGCATAAATCAAAAATCTTAAAGCTTTACTAGCCAAGGAATTTGAAACCAAGGATCTCGGCCATCTTAGGTATTTTCTTGGAATAGAAGTGGCAAAATTCAGAGCAGGTATTGTAATTAGTCAACGAAAGTATATTCTTGATCTTTTAATAGAAGCTGGTATGATAGGTTGTAAACCGGCTGAAATACCAACGGAGTCGAACTTGAAGTTTGGAAAAGATGGTAAAGGCATTCTAGTTTGCAGAGAACAATACCAAAAATTAGTTGGTAAACTCATTTATCTCTCCCTTACACGACCTGACATGGCTTTTTTGGTTAGTGTGGTTAGCCAACATATGAAAGATTCAAGAGAGGTGCATCTTGATGCAGTAAATAGAATCTTGAGGTACCTTAAAATGACTCTAGGACATGGTTTGATCTTCAAGAAAAGTGAAGATAGATCAATAAAAAAATTTACAGATTCCAGTCGGGCTGGAGAATTAACAGAGAGAAGACCAACCAGTGGGTATTATTCTTTTGTTTGGGGAAAATTAATTACTTAGAGAAGCAAGAAATAAGTTGTAGTTTCACGGAGCAGTGCAGAGGCTGAGTATCGAGCTCTTGCCTTAGGAATTTGTGAAGGCATGTGGTTACAAAGGATGATGACTGAACTAGGACTATGTGACCACAAACAGTTTGAAATGAAAACTGATAATCAATTTGCAATAAGTATTGTGAAAAATCTTGTCCAACATGATCGAATGAAACATGTGGAGATAGATAGACATTTCATCTCTGAAAAGGTCAATAATAGAATTATAAAACTCGACTATGTTCCTACAAAACACCAGCTAACTGATATTCTCACCAAGGCATTATCAAGAATCATATTTAAAGAATTTTCATCCAAGCTGGGAATCTACAACATATACTCTCTAGCTTGAGGGGGAGTGTAGATTATACACGGTAGATTTTAGAGTTTGAATTATTGTAAATATTTATCCTTATGATTCTTATCACTTTATCTTATCTCTTATCTTATCTCCTAGGTTGAATTTAATTTTAATTTAGAGTAGTGTATTTGTAACATAATTCTTTATAATTAGCCAATAAAAAGACCTTGTACCTATGTTATTTGAAAGCGAAGAAAAATATTGAATCCAATTAATCACTGTACAAAATACTCTTCTTTATTTTTCTACAAGTTGATATGAAGAGCCCCCACTCAAATGGATTGATAGTTTGATACCATAGATATATCTACAAACTTCTAAATTAAGCATACCTTTAGCGATAGAAATATTTCCTATCAAAAATCTCCTTGATTACAAGTTGTGTCCATTAATGGTTGGGCAATAGTGCATTCTCACAGATGTTCAGTTTCAATATAAATATCAACCCCTTTCGTGATAATCTGTTGGAAGACAAAACCATGTGATGTTGAGCTTCTTATGTCTTCTAACCAAACCCCACCAGAATACATTGTAACAACTCAATCTGCAATCCATTGAAACCCCTTATTCATTCTTCCATCTATATATACAAGTACATTATCCAAACCACAGCCAAGGCATTCTCACAACCTCCTCTACAAGCAAAATCTTACTATTCATTTTCAAGAGTCTCCTCAGATCTTCATACTCCAAATTACTAACAGCAATGGCAATCTGTCTGCCACGAATTATGCAAGCTAAGCAGATTCTTCGTCAGTCTAAAATCTTTGCAAATCAAGCAATGGATGTTCCCAAAGGATACTTTGCAGTCTATGTTGGGGAGAGCCAAAAGAAGAGATTTATAGTTCCAATTTCATTCTTGAACAACCCTTCCTTTCAGGAGTTGTTAAGAGTAGCCGAGGAAGAATTCGGATTCAATCATCCTTTGGGCGGTCTCACAATTCCTTGCAGCGAAGTGGTCTTCATTGATCTCACTTCAAGCTTGCATTAGTTGCCTACACTGCAAAAAAGAATTAATCATCAGCTGATACAATTTTTTTCCATTGATGTACATCCTTCTGTTGTTTTGGCAGAAAGAGATGATGAAATGTACTCTTCTGAGAAATTGTTTTAATACAACATACAGTGGTTCTATTCTCAAATTTCCTCTTGTTAAATCCACTGTTTAGTTCATATTTTTCATTTACAGGAGTACTGTTAATCATTGGAGTACAGAATGACACCGACAATCAATTTCTTGTGTCCTTAACATGTTGCATCACACTATCAAATTCATTTTTCCTCCGATTTTCGCAGCCAATGGGGTAATGGTAGATTACCTGAAAACATCCAAATATTGCTTCAACACAAGCCTAGAATCCTACTCGCTTTCCTACAGAGAGTAACCATACTAATTTTATTCGAGGAAATGGAGAAGGAGAAACTAGAGAAAACCTCGAATGACAGAAAATCATCACTAATACGAAAATTACGAGTTGTTAATGGTCAGACTTGGGATGGTGGTTGATGCCTGAAGGCGATTCTCTTGTTAGTGCTTGGATTCAGAATTTGTGATCCAAAGAAGACGGGTTTTTGCAATTCCCTGCACTGAAGACGATTTTATCGAATGTACTTGTCACCTGCATCCGAATGCATTTCGAGAGGCATTGGAATAAATGACATTAACATACTACTAAAATCTATTTTCATATTGATCACAAATCTAAGCCAACTCAAGTCTTCACATTAATGCCAATGAAGGAACTGAATCCAAGAGAAGAACATTGAAGGAACAGTTACATTGTACATTTATACCCGGTAGTGTACACGCACCAACACAAATTTGAGACTTCGTCTATCACTTAAACAAGACAAAACAACACACGACTTCTTAAACTGGAAGAGGAACAGATAGAAACTGTAATATTCCTTAAATGTGATGCCTTAACTTAGACCCCCATAGTTCCGAAATACTAGAAAACTAAAGGGAAAGGACGAAGTTCCATGCAAATAGATCAATTTAATGCATAGAACCTTTTTCTAACCAGGCGTGAAAGATCATAAATTAAGTGGTAAATGATGGCATAATTTGAAATAAAATGCTCTAGAACTTGGAAAATGGATCTTGCCTGAAATTATCCGCGCAACATCAGAAACAAAATTCATAACAAGGAATACTTTCTTTCAAAGAGATTTGGCATTTATGTAATGGTTAAAAAATTTAATTTAGTTGGCAAGGGCATGGGATTGCACAAAACAATCCACCTCACACACTTGCCTCCCAACAATAATATTTGGGAGGTGTCAGTTGAACTAAATGTCAGTCAATCTCATGAGCTTTACAGATTGCACGTGAGATCAATGAAAGATTCTTCACCTTTTAAATTCGAATAAATAATCTCTAATAATATAATTTAAAATAATCGCATTGTCTTAAATTTATTATTGAGAGTAATAACCACAACCATTCTTATCCATTCTTAGTGTGCGACTCTATAGGTTCATTTAACGTTGGTAGTAGATAAAATCACATTTTATTCTACAAGTCATAAGTGGTCTCTAGCAAGACATTATGACTACCCAAGTTAAATGAAAAGCTCATATTCCAAGACAACCTTAATTCAATTTATGTATAATCCTTTTATCTCACGATATCTTGATAGAATATAAGGTATGTAAAATGTTAACCTTATATCATTCTATCTTTAGTTTCTCGATGCCCAATTGAACTGACTAAACAAATGACATTGATCTCTATCAACTCATTTGAGCACAACCATGCATTTCTCAGTCTCAATCATCGAAGGGCCCAAATATATTTCTCTTATGTTAAGAGGGATAAATTCCATCTTAATCACTCACATCTCACTGCATGATTCCTTATTATGTTCAAGCATAACCTTTATAATCGTCTGATTAAAAACGATGTTTGACTATGCCAAAATATAATAGTTATCATGTTGAGAACCGTAGTAATTTCAGGTCTAAGGATTCAATGTTACAACTGTATAAGATTAATATATAACTTTAATCCATGTATTAATCTTAAGACGAGTCGATCCTAATATTTGTTCTCAACAAATACATATATGAATTTGATTTGAGTCTCATTCACATATTCATCTTATGAATATCTATCAAACTTCATACTAATCTTAGTTTATTATCGTTCCGACAATAATAATAATATTCAAGATACAAAAAGCATGCAAATTTATCATAATAATAAATTCAATAATCAAAATATCATGTCCATACAATAGGCCTTAGGGCATTATCGCTAACACAAATCTCTTCATTTCAGCTTCTCTAACAAAAACAACGAAGTGGCCTTTGGGCACCACCGTGGTCTCTGAAGATAAAAGAGCCCGTTTCAGACTCGGCTTAGCATTCACAATTCTTGGCAAGCGGAAACCCATGGTTTTTCTGAGATTGTTAAGATGAGGAAATGTGAGTGTGGAATTGGAATTCAGAGAAGCAGCTAAGAAAGGCTTTGACACTTTCTGGGGCTATGCTTTAGAATTTGTATTTATAAAGAGCAAATATTGTGTATGGTCAGCAGTCTCGGGCTAATTGAGTGGTGAAGAGAGAATGGTTTGGAGATATCTATTGGGAGGAATCACATGGCCTTACATCACAACAAATAATAACATTTTGACAAGTTCAAGCCTGTAGGACACACTTTAGGTGCTCTTCACAAGGGCTTGTCCTGTGAGTTACTGCAACAAAGGAACACAGGCCAGTGTTTGGCATTGGCCAGAAATCTGAGGCTGCTTGTGTGGTGGAAAAGAAATTTGAATGGAGAAATATTAAAAAAAACATATGTTTGATGAATCACATGTTCTTGCCTCCCAACTAACAATAATATTTCGACAAATTATGTGACTAAGTTTATTCTGTTGCAAATCTACCATTGCTGAACTGGCCCATTAGAAACACTATTTATCAGATGATTATACCATTAACTTAACAAACCATATGCATGGAATGCCATGTAGTTGAGTGGTGACCAGCAAAATGTGTTGGTATGCAGAGCCCTACTGTTTGCTGATAATCAGAATCAAAGACTTGTAATATACTTCAGAGCTGCTTATACCATTTGTTCTATGACTGTTGAACAAAGAATGAAACTATTTGCCAATCCATGTGACATTGTCTAATTTGTGCTTTCAACAAGAGAGGAGCAATAATTGGTTGAACTGAAGCACAAACCAATCTTGTAATGAATGATATTAGGCCAACCCTCCTTAGTCATCAAATGTAGATAGCAGATATCCATTTTTTCCCTCTCTTTTTTAATCATTACAAGCTTGCCGCTGCAACTGCAACATTGTTCATTTTAGTTTATCTGAAACTTTCTTTTTGTCCAGTTTCAAGACAGACACTGCCTGCGAATCAATTCTTCAACTACCATGACGACAAGGAGTCAACTAGTTGAAAGTTGAAACCTTCTATATAATTTAGTGTCAGAATATAAAATATGTACATTGTGTCCTGGATGTCATTGTTTGTTTAATTTTATTTATAAGGAAAACTTTATAACTTTTTCAGCTAAATAATTCATTTAGAAACTCAAAAAATAAAATAAAAAAGTCTGATAAAATAAGAAGCCAGCATGTGCAACAAAGGGTTGATTGAAAATTTCCGTTTAATGGCAGTTTTGGCCTCGAAAACATACACTCAACCAGGGAAATAGGTCTATAGGAAAGTTACAAGAGAAGTCCATGTTTTATACGTGAAGTTCATTGGAAGCATTGTCTAAAGTAATTCTTTATCTTGTATGTTCCTGTTTAGGCCAATGACATAACATTACCATAGAAGCCTATGACAGCAATATTCCTGAAATGAGATGTTTTTACTTGGACCAATACTTCCGAAATACCGGAGAACTCTTTTTATAAGAAAATAAGTTCAATTTACAAGCAAATAGAACTTGTTAATGTTCGGAACCCTTTTTAATCTGGAGTGACAGATCATAGGTTAAGTAATAGATGATTGCATAATGTGGAATAAAATGATTCAGAACTTGGAAAATGGATTTTGGCTGAAATTATCCATACAGCATCAGAAACAAAAGTCTTGAAAAGAAAACACTTTGAAAAAAATTGGCATTTATAGATTGGTTACAAAATTTAATTAGTTGACAAGGGCATGGGATTGCAGAAAATCCACCCTACACACTTGCTTCCTAAAATATAAAATTTGGGAGGTGCCAGTTGAGCTAAAGATCAGCAATCTCTGCTTGGTTAGACATTTTCACATCATCTCTTCTCATGAGCATTTCAGATTGCAAGTGAGATCAATGAAAGCTTCTTCTCTACAAGGGATTGTCAAAGCACCCATAGGGTGATTGAAACCAAACTCTTCTTCGGCTTCACTCAACAAATTCTGGAATGAAGGATGCTTCAGGAATGATATCGGCACTACAAATCTCTTCTTTTCAGCTTCTCCAACATAAACAGCAAAGTGGCCTTTGGGCACCACAGTGGTCTCCGAAGATGAAAGAGTTCGTTTCAGACTTGGTTTAGCATTCACAATTCTTGGCAAGCGGAAAACCATGGTTTGCGTGAGATTGTTAAGATGAGGAAATGTAAGTGTGGAATTGGAACTTAGACAAGTAGCTAGGAAAGGCTTTGGCACTTGGTGAAGTTATCCTTTAGAATCTGTATTTATAAAGAGCAAATGTTGTACATGGTCAGCAGTCTCTGGCTTACTAAGCGGTGAAGAGAGAATGATTTGGAGACATTTCTTAGGAGGGGTTATGGCCTTGCCTCCCAACAATAATGACCCATTTTGAAATAATATTATCATCGAATCAAGGCCAGAAGATAATAACACCACTTAATTAGGATGAAACGACATGAAGGGGAGACCAGCAGAATATCAAAATAATCATCTCCACCAGTCACTATGACTCCGTATGCCAAGCCCTACATGTTTTCTGGTAATTAAGATGGTAGGCACGGCTGCTTCTATTATTTGTTCTAGTGGCTTGGCTGTGTTGGACAAATAATAAAACAAGTTTTCAATCCCTGTAACACATGCCCGTGTCTCGCTGCGGGACATGTCATAAAATTCTGATATATTTTTTTCCTTTGGCTACTCCTCACTTATGTTTAACCTTGTTGTGTGGTCATTTATCTGCTTTGAAAAAATCTCTGCTGGATGGCTTAAATCAACAGGATAAAGACACTACTCCGGCTAAGACAGTCTGTTGGTCTGAGCATAAAAACAAATGAACTGAATCCAAGAGGAGAACATTGAAGGAACAGTTACATTAATACCAATGAAGGAACTGAATCCAAGAGGAGAACATTAAAGGAACAGTTACATTGTACATTTATACCAGCATTTTTACATCATAGATGATGACCCGGTAGTGTTACACGCACCAACACAAATTTGAGACTTTGTCTATCACTTAAACAAGACTAAACAACACACGAAGACTTCTTAAACTGGAAGAGGAACAGATAGAAACTGCAATATTCCTTAAATGTGATACCTTAACTTAGACCCCCATAGTTCCGAAATACTAGAAAACTAAGGGGAAAGGACGAAGTTCCATGCAAGTAGATCAATTTAATGCATAGAACCTTTTTTTAACCAGGCGTGAGAGATCATAAATTAAGTGATAAATGATGGCATAATTTGAAATAAAATGCTCTAGAACTTGGAAAATGGATCTTGCCCGAAATTATCCACGCAACATCAGAAACTAAATTCATAACAAGAAATACTTTCTTTCAAAGAGATTTGGTATTTATGTAATGGTTACGGAATTTAATTCAGTTGACAAGGGCATGGGATTGCAGAAAACAATCCACCTCACACACTTGCCTCCTAACAATAAAATTTGGGAGGTGTCAGTTGAACTAAATGTAAGTCAATCTCTGCTTGGCTGGCCAATTCTCGCATCCTTTCTTCTCATGAGGTTTACAGATTGCACGTGAGATCAACGAAAGATTCTACGCTACATGGTATTTTCAAAACACCCCTAGGGTGATCGAAACCGAACTCTTCTTCAGCTTCACTCAACAGATTCTGGAATGAAGGATGCTTCAAGAATGATATGGGGACTACAAATCTCTTCTTTTCAGATTCTCCAACATAAACAACGAAGTGGCCTTTGGGCACCACTGTGGTCTCCGAAGATGAAAGAGTTCGTTTCAGACTCGGCTTAGCATTCACAATTCTTGGCAAGCGGAAGCCCATGGTTTTTCAGAGATTGTTAGGATGAGGAAATGTGAGTGTGGAACTGGAATTCAGAGAAGTAGCTAAGAAAGGCTTTGACGCTTGCTGGAGCTATGCTTTAGAATTTGTATTTATAAAGAGCAAATATTGTGTATTGTCAGCAGTCTCAGGCTAATTGAGCGGTGAAGAGAGAGAATGGTTTGGAGATATCTATTGGGAGGAATCACATGGCCTTACATTCCAACAAATAATAACATTTTGACAGGTTCAATCCTGTAGGACACAATCAGGTGCTCTTCACAAGGGATTGTCCTATGAGTTACTGCAACAAAGGAACACAGGCCAGTGTTTGGCATTGGCCAGAAATCTGAGGCTGCTTGTGTGGTGGAAAAGGAAATTTGAATGGAGAAATCTTAAAAAAACATATGGTTTGAGGAATTACATGGTCTTGTCTTCCAACTTACTATAACATTTTGACAAATTTTGTAACTAAGTTTATTCTGTTGCAAATCTGCCATTGCTGAACTGGCCCATTAGAAACACTATTTATCATATGATTATACCATTAACTTAACAAACCATATGCATGGAATGCCATGTAGTTGTGTGGCGACCAGCAAAAATTTGTTGGTATACAGAGCCCTACATGTTTGCTGATAATCAGAATCAAAGACTTGTACTATACTTCAGATCTGCTTGTACTATTTGTTCCATGACTGTTGAACAGAGAATGCAACTAGTTGCCAATCCATGTGACTTTGTTCAATTTGTGCTTTCAACAAGCGAGGAGCAATAATCGGTTGAATTGCAGCACAAACCAATCTTGTAATGAATGATATTAGGCCAACCCTCCATAGCCATCAAATGTAGACAGCAGATATCCATTTTCTTACCTGTCTTTTTCAATCATTTCAAGCTTACCGCTGCAATTGCAGCATTGTTGGCAAAAATAGCCTTTCATTTTAGTTTATTTGAAACTTTCTTTTTTCCCGGTTTCAAGTCAGACACTGCCTGCGAAGTCAGTTCTTCAACAACCATGACAACAAGGAGCTTTCCAATCTAAATACGGAAGCAAATTGTCAAGTAGTTGAAAGTAGTGCAAACCTTCCTTAATTTAGTGTCAGATTATAGAATCTGTACATTGTGTCCTGGATGTCATTGTTTGTTTAATTTAATTTATAGAGAAAACTTCTGAACTTTTTCAGCTAAATAATTCATTTAGAAACTCAAAAAATAAAATAAAAAAGCCTGATAAAATAAGAAACTAGGGTTGATTTGAAAATTTCCGTTTAATGGCAGTTTTGGCCTCGAAAACATACACTCAACCGGGGATAATTGATCAACCATTTTTATCAGAAGTGTGCCAGACTGCCTGCAAATAGGCGTATAGGGAAGTCACAAGGCTAGTCCTTGTTTTATACTTGAAGTTCATTGGAAGCATTGTCTAAAGTACTTCCTCATCTTGTGTGTTTTTGTCTAGGCCAATAACATACCATTATCATAGAAACCTAAATGAGATACTTTTAGTGGGATCAATACTTCCGAAATACCGGAAAACTCTTTTTTATAAAGAAATAAGTACAATTTCCAAGCAAATAGATATTGTTAATATGTGGAACCCTTTTTTAATCTGCAGTGACAGATCATAGGTTAAGTGATAAATGGTGACAGAATGTGGAATAAAATGCTTCAGAACTTGAAAAATGGATTTTGGCTGAAATTATCCATACAACATTAGATGCGAAAGTCATGAAAAGAAACACTTCCTTTGAAAAAATTTGGCATTTATGTAATGGTTACAAAATTTAATTAGTTGACAAGGGTATGGGATTGCAGAATACAATCCACCTTACACACTTGCTTCCTAAAATAAAATTTGGAAGGTGTCAGCGAGCTTGGTTTGCCATTTTCACATCATCTCTTCTCATGAGCATTGCAGATTGCAAGTGAGATCAATGAAAGCTTTTTCGCTACAAGGGATTGACAAAGCACCCATAGGGTGATTGAAACCAAATTCTTCTTCAGCTTCAGGAATGATATTGGCACTACAAATCTCTTCTTTTCAGCTTCTCCAACATAAATAGCACAGTGGCCTTTGGGCACCACTGTGGTCTCCAAAGATGAAAGAGTCCGTTTCAGACTCGGCTTAGCATTCACAATTCTTGGCAAGCGAAAAACCATGGTTTTTGTGAGATTGTTAAGATGAGGAAATGTGAGTGTGGAATTGGAACTTAGACAAGTAGCTAGGAAAGGCTTTGGCACTTGGTGAAGCTATCCTTTAGAATCTGTATTTATAAAGTGCAAATGTTGTACATGGTCAGCAGTCCCTGGCTAACTGAGTGGTGAAGAGAAAATGCTTTGGAGACATCCATTGGGAGTAACCACATGGCTTTGCACCCCAACAATAATGGCCCATTTTTAAATAATATTATCTTTGAATCAAGGGCAGAAGATGATGACACCACTTAATTAGGATGACTCTGTATGCCAAGCCCTACAGATGTTCAGTCTCATTATGAATATCAACCCCTTGCGTGATAATCTGTTGGAAGACAAAGCCATGTGATGTTGAGCTTATTATGTCTTCTAACCAAACCCCACCAAAATACATTGTAACAACTCAATCTGCAATTCAACGAAATCCCTTATTCATTCTTCCATCTATATATACAAGTACATTATCCAAACCACAGCCAAGGCATTCTCACAACCTCCTCTACAAGCAAAATCTTACTATTCATTTTCTAAAGTGTTGAGAAATAATGATAATCAGCAAGGAATTAAACAAACAAGAACACTGGATTTTAACGAGGTTCGGCAATATGCTTTCGTCCTCGGGAGCGATGAACGACTGTTTGCTTATTATGAGATTGATAATACAATTAGGTTACAAATACAATGTTTAAGAGTAACCCGGTACAATTACCAAAATACCCCGTACCGTACCGCGGGGCTTCGCCCCCGCACCCCCAAACCCACTTAATCCAAGCCCGCAGACTAACTCGAGAACTCCTTTAATGGACAGATGCTCTCGCTCCAACATCTGTCCTTTTCTAGTATATGAGCCATACTTAACAAATCTCCACCTTGGCGAATATCATGCCCCCTTAAGAGATTAACCTAGGAGTTTCTCACACATCAAAAGTGGGTTGGGCTACCATGCTTCTCTAGCAATTGCAAACATTCAACAAGTCCAAGCAATGCTTGAACTTGTCAGTAGTAACTGGCTTGCTCAACATATCAGTTGCATTGTCAGTGGTATGTACGTTCTGTATCTCACCAGATGCAATCAACTCTCTAATCATGTGAAACCTTACATCAACATGCTTAGTTCTAGCATGATACACCTGATTCTTAGCCAAATGAATAGCACTTTGGCTATCACAATGCAACTGAACTCCATCTTGCTAAATACCCAAATCCTTCACTAGCGCAATAAGCCATAATGCTTCTTTTGCAGCTTCAGCTACTGCCATGTATTCAGCTTCAGTTGTAGATAATGCCACAATAGACTGAACAGTTGACTTCCAACATATAGGCCCTCCACCAAGAGTAAAAAAACATGCCCAGGTGTAGACCTTCTATCATCCAAATCACTTGCATAGTCTGAATCCACATATCCTACAACTATAGGATCATTTTGCTGACTACCAAAAATAATTCCATGTCCTACAGTACCCTTCAAATACCTGAAAATCCACTTAACAGCTTCCCAATGTCGTCTACCTGGTTTAAACATGTATTTACAGACTTGACTAACAGCATGCGCTAAATCAGGGCGAGTACATACCATCGCATACATCAAGCAGCCTATAGCACTAGCATATGGAACCTTTGCCATCTCTTCAATTTCCTTATCTGTCTTCGGGTACTATTCTGAAGAAAGCTTAAAATGATTTGCCAATGGAGTGCTCACAGGCTTTGCATTGCTCATCCCAAACCTGTCTAATACTTTCTCAACATAGCCTTGCTGAGATAACCACAGTTTTCTTGAGCCTCTATCTCTGTGAATCTCCATTCCAAGAATTTTCTTTGCAGCTCCTAAGTCTTTCATGTCAAATTCCTGGCTCAATAAAGCTTTCAAACCAACAACATCATGCATATTCTTCGCAGCAATCAACATATCATCAACATACAGTAGCAGAAAAATAAAAGAACCATCATCAAGGTTTTTAACATAAACACAACAATCATACTCACATCGCTTGTAGCCAATCTGAATCATGTAGGAGTCGAATCGTTTGTACCATTGTCTTGGAGACTGTTTCAATCCATACAAAGATTTCTTTAACCTGCAAACCAGATGCTTATATCCTGATTGAGTGAACCATTCTGGCTGCTGCATATAAATTTGCTCCTCTAGATCACCATGCAAAAAAAGCAGTTTTAACATCCATCTGCTCTAAATGCATATCCCAACTAGCTACTAATGCAAGTACTGCCTTGATTGAAGTGTGCCTAACAACCGGAGAAAAGATTTCATCATAATCAACTCCCTTCTGCTGTGAAAAACCCTTTTACTACCAATCGAGCCTTGAACTTTCCCCTCTCTTTTTCTGATACTGCTGGCTTCCTTTTATACACCCATTTGCAACCAATAGCCTTCTTTCCCTCAAGAAGCCGAACTAGCTCTCATGTATGATTTTTCTGCAAAAACTACATCTCCTCAACCATTACAGCCATCCATTTCCCTTTCTCCAGGCTAGTAATAGCTCCTTGAAAAGTAGCTGGATCATCACTGCTAATGTGAAGTGTAAAAGACACCATGTCTTCAAAACCCAATCTGCATAGAGCCTTTATATTGGTGCGTCTCTCTCTATCTCTGGCTAGATTATAATCCTGCAAATCAACTGTATTAGAACCACCAGATGTTGAATTGGAACTTTTACCTTTCTCAGCTGCTCCTGGACACTGTTCTAAATCCACCAGCACCTTGTCTTGGTTTTGTTGCAACATAAACTGCTCATCAAAAATTGCATCTCTACTGATCACTATTTTCTTTGCAATCGGATCCCAAAACTTGTACCCTTTGACACATTTCTTGATGCACTTCCTCGACTTTGGATTAAGTTTTGATCTTTCATCACTAGGTACATGCACATAAGTAGGACAACCAAAAATTTGTAAGCGATCAAAATCAACTACATTACCTGTCCATACCTCGTCTGCAACTTTGCCACCCAAAGATGCCCGTGGTGACTTGTTAATGAGGTAGCATGCCATACTCACAGCCTCTACCCAGAAGCTTTTAGGAAGCCCTGTATTTAGTCTCAAGCACTGGGCCCTCTCAGTTAATGACCTGTTCATCCTTTCAGCAACACCATTTTGTTGTGGTGTCTTGCGCACTGAAAAATGTCTCTGAGTCCCACGCTCTTCACAGAATTTTTGAAACTGTGAATCTGTGTACTCTGTGCCATTATCAGACCTTAAATACTTGATCTTTCTACCAGTTTGGTTCTCCACCTCAGATTTCCACATCTTAAACTTGGCAAATACTTCAGATTTCTATTTCAAGAAATACACCCAAACTTTCCTAGAAAAATCGTCAATAAAAGTAACATAATACATAGATCCACCCAATGATGATTCCCTGGTAGGCCCCTATACATCAGAATGCACATAATCAATAATCCCTTCAGTTTTGTGCTTTCCAGTCGTGAAACTAACTTTAGTCTATTTACCAAGAACACAAAACTTACAAAAATCGAGCTTGCAGCTTTTAACACCATGCAACAAATTTCTCTTATGTAATTCAGCCATTCCACATTCACTAAAATGACCAAGACGCATGTGCCACAGTTTTGTATTATCATCATATGACTCAACATAATAAGCTCCACCTACAACTGTACTCCCTAACAGTTTATAGATATTCCCTGCAATTATCTTTCCTTTCATCACAGTCAATGCATCTTTAACAATTCTAATGGTTTCCCTATCCTCATCTGCTTTAGGAATAAAACCATTTTTATGCCAAGTGCCCAAGGAAATTAGATTCTTTTTCAAATCTGGTATATGCCTAACATCACATAATGTTCTAACAGTGCTATCATACATCTTAATTCTGACTTCGCCAATACCAACAATATTGCAATATCTATCATCACCTAAATAGACTAAACCAGAATTAACAAACATATAAGTAGAAAACCACTCCCTGTTAGGTGTTATATGATAAGAGCATCCTGAATCAAGAATCCATGCATCCGTGAACTGAGTTGTTGAAATAGAAAACATATCACCATCACTGCAATCTGAATTGTCATTATGCACCACATTCACAGTTTTGGATGATGCATCATGTTTATCATCTGTCCGCCTTTTTAACTTTGGATAGTCTCGCTTCATATGTCCTGGCTCCTTGCACTTGTAGCAATGAATCGTACTTTTGCCTCTAGACTTTGATCTAGAAGTTCAATTTCCAGAACCCTCCTTATCTGATTTCCTTCCACGGTCTTGATTACCCTTAACATATAAACTATCAGCATAAGAGCTTTCCCCTACATTCAGCTTTCGCTGGTTGTGAGCCAACAAAGTTGCAGTAATCTCTTCAATTTTTATTGTTTCTTTCCCATATGTAAGAGTAGTCACCATGTGTTCATAATAGAAAGGCAATGAACACAACATAATCATTGCTCTGTCTTCATCCTCAATCTTCACATCAAGTTGAGCCAAATCTGTGATTATTTGATTGAAGACATTCACGTGCTGCACCAAATCATGACCTTCCTGCATCTTCTGCCCATACAACATCTGCTTCAGATTTATTTGTTAGAGATTTCCCCTTAAATTGACTTTTCAATTTCTTCCATATTTCTTCTGGGGTCGACAGATCCATTACGTGATACATAATCTCAGCTGCCAAACATAACCATATGGTTCCTGTCGCTCGCTCTTGTATTTCTTCCCAATCTTCATCCTTCATCGATGCTGGTTTTGCAGATCGTAAAGCCTTTAAAATCCCGTGTTGCGCTAGCAGATATTTTACCCTCGTCTGCCACAATCCAAAGTTACCCTCACCATTAAATTTTGCCACTTCGAATTTTGCACCTGACATTGCCATCTCAAATCTGGCTCTGATACGAATTGTTGAGAAATAACGATAATCAGCAAGGAATTAAACAAACAAGAACACATGATTTAAGCGATGAGCTGCTGTTTTCTTATTATGAGATTGATAATACAATTAGGTTACAAATACAATGTATAAGAGTAACCCCGGTACAATTACTAAAATATCCCGTACTGTACCGCGGAGGCTTCGCCCCCGCACCCCTAAACCCAATTAATCCAAGCCCCCAGACTAACTCGAGAACTTCTTTAATGGATAGATACTCTCACTCCGCTCCAGCATCTGTTCTTTTCTAGTATATAAGCCATACTTAACATAAAAAAGTCTTCTCAGATCTTCTTCATACTCTAAATTACTAACAGCAATGGCAATCCGTATGCCAATTTACTAACAACAATGGGAATCTTTATGCCACGAATTATGTAACCTAAGCAGATTCTTCGTCAGTCTAAACTCTTTGCAAATCAAGCAACGGATGTTCCCAAAGGATACTTTGCAGTTTATGTTAGGGAGAGCCAAAAGAAGAGATTTATAGTTCCAATTTCATTCTTGAACAACCCTTCCTTTCAGAAGTTGTTAAGCGTAGCCGAGGAAGAATTCGGATTCAATCATCCTATGGGCGGTCTTACAATTCCTTGCAGAGAAGAGGTATTCATTGATCTCACTTCAAGCTTGCATTAGTTGCCTACACTACAAAAAAGAATTAATTCATCAGCTTATACAATTTTTGACCATTGATATACATCCTTCTGTTGTTTTGAAAGAAATAGATGATAAAATGTATACCCTGATAAATTAGTTTTAATACAACTTACAGCGGTTCTATTCTTAAATTTTTTTTCATTAAATCCATTGTTCAATTCATATTTCTCATTTACAAGAATGTTGATCATTGGAGTCCTTGACAAGTTATCTCACACCATTAAATTCATTTTTCTCCAGTTTTCGTAGCTGGTTAAACTGCGGCACAAACCAATCTTGTAATGTATTATATTAGGCCAACCCTCTATAGCCACCAAATGTTGACAACATATATCCATTTTTTTCCTTCTTTAATCATTACAAGCTTGCCACTGCAACTGCCGCATTGTTGGCAAAAAAATCCCTTTCATTTTATTTTATCTGAAACTTCTTATTTTTTCCTGGTTTCAAGTCAGACTCTGCCTGCGAAGTCAATTCTCAACTACCTTGACAATAAGGAGCTTTCTCATCTATAAATAAATAAGCAAATTGTCAACTAGTTGAAAGTAGTCCAAACCTTCCTTAATTTAGTGTCAAATTATAGAATTTGTATATCGTGTCTTGGATGTCATGTGTTTGTTTAATCTTATTTATAAAGAAAACTTTAGAACTTTTTTCTGCCAAATATTTCATTTAGAAACTCGAGAAATAAAATAAAAAATCTAACAAAAATAAGAAGCTACCATGTTTATGTCCATATGGTCGTGGACATCGCTTGGTTCTGCAAGAGTTTGAAAGAACTATGCCCAGTAGTCTCCTTGAAGCGGTCCCACTTCACTCTCCTATAGGTAACTTAGGTTGCTCGGCTCACCGAAGCACACAATGGTCATTAAAAGCTTTTGCTTAGCCTATCCCACTTTGATCACTGTTTACATTATAGGAACGAACTTGGGGATAGGTACCCCATAGTGATCGAATAGGTATATGCAATTAGGTTGCCCATTTAAACCTAGATATTAAGATTTCCAGTCAGCTAGGCAGGTTTTACTTCATATAGTACATTTACTTTTCATGGGCTTTAGTCCCATTCCTTTAGATGTTTTCTCAACTTGATCTCGATTTAACCCTTTGATTAGCGGATCCGCAACGTTATCATTTGATTTTACAAAATCAATAGAGATAAATTGTCTAATGGTATTATATCGATGACGTATATATCTCGACTTATCATTGTACATAAAGCTTTGTGCTCTGCCAATAGTTGCTTGGTTATCACAATATATACATATTATGGGCATTGGCTTTGGCTATTCAGAAATATCCTCTAAGAAAATTCGAAGCCATTCAGCTTCTTCTCTAGACTTGTCTAGAGCTACAAACTCATATTCTATTATGGATCTGGTTATAACCGTTTATCTTAAGGATTTCTATGACACGACTGTTCCTCCCAAATAAAAACATATCCACTTGTGCCTTGGGTATCTTGAATATTAGATATCCAACTGACATCGGAGTACCCAAGATCTCTGGAATAATGTAATCCATAGTCTCGAGTATATTTAAGATATCTCAGTACCCTCACAATCGCTTTCCAGTGGTTTTCACCCAGATTGCTTGTGAATCTGCTTAAACTATTCACAGTAAAAGCAATATTTGGTCAGTGCAGCTCATGAGGTACATTAGACTGCCTATGACCCTTGCATATTTCACTTGGTTAACACTTTTACCTTTTTTCTTGGACAAATGTTGGCATGTGTTTATTGGAGTTCTGGCTATACCAGAATCATCCTTGCCAAATTTTTCAAGAATCTTGTCCACATAGTGTGACTAGGTTAATATGAGACCTTCAGGTGACCGTTTGATTTGGATGCCCAAAATCGTATCAGCTAGTCCTATATCCTTCATGTTAAACCTTGAATTTAACATGTCATTATTGCTTCTAACAATGAGTATGTCATCAACATACAAACATAGAATAATATATCCAATGTTAGTAGTTTTGACATATACACATTTGTCACACTCATTTATCTTAAAGCCGTTTGTCATCATGACACTATCGAACTTCTCATGACATGGCTTGGTTTAATTCTCAGAGAAATATCCACTAATTCCCACATATGGTTTTGCATGATGGAATCAATTTCACTCTTAATGGCATCTTTCTATAAGGTGCTTTCATATGAGCGTATAGCATTATTATACCTTTGAGGTTCAACCTCTAGCATAAAGATTAGAAAATCTGATCTAAAGGATTTTTCTACCCTTGCTTGTTTACTTCTCCGTGGCTCTATTTCAAGCTCAAATCCTTGTTGATCATATGAGCAATCTTTATCGACAGTCTCTTAAGTTCGTTTCATTAAACTTTGACCAACTTCTCTAGCTTTACAAGTGAATACATTTTCAAAAAAGAGCATTCTTTGATTCTATTATCGTATTCTTGTGAATCTTAGGATTCTTCAATTCATACGTAAGAAATCAATATGCGTTACTATGTTCTGCATAGCCAATGAAAATACAATCCACTGTTTTAGGACCTATTTTCATTTGTTTAGGCAACGAAGCCATTACCTTCGCAATACGTCCCCACACTTTTCAAGTGATTGTAGGAAGAACCTTTTCATAGTTCATATGGTGTCTTGTCTCTTTTCTTGCGGGGAACCTTATTTAAAAGGTAATTAGCTGACATAATAGCTTTCTCCACATGTTTTGTGATAACCCAGAACTTCCTATCAAGGTGTTCATCATTTCTTTTAGAGTCCGATTTTTTCTTTCAGCTACTCCATTGGATTGAGGAGAGTAAAATGGTGTTGCTTCGTGAATAATACCATGTTGTGAACAATATTCACCAAATGGTTCAACGTATTCACCACCACAATCACTTCTTACCATCTTAATCTTTTTATTAAGTTGGTTTTCAACTTCTTGCTTATAGAGTATAAATTTCTCTATAGCTTCGAGGCTTTTAAATAAATATATGTAGCAGCAATTTGTGCTATCATCAATGAATGTAATAAAATATTTATACCCTCCTCTAGTTTGGACGAATTTAAGTCACAAACATCGCTATGTATTAGATCAGGAGGTTCTGTACTTCTTTTAGCAGTTTGAAATGAAGACCTTGTTAATTTTTCCTCAACGTAAGTTTCATATTTATGATTCTAATTAATGTGAAACGAGGGAATGTGCTCCAAATCAATCAACCTACGTAAGGTATCATAATTAATATGTCCTTGCCTACCGTACCATAAATCATATGACTCAAGCATATAAACAGAAGAAGAAATATTTTTTTATTCATTGTTTTAGCTTTTACAGAGATAGTATTGAGTTTCTATATATTATTCAATACATATCCTTTTTTCCCATAAATATTCACCCTTTTGACAAAATCAACTTTTGGGATTCAAACATCATCATAAAGCCATGCATACTTAGGAGGGTCCCTAGAAACAAGGTTTTTTGTATGTCAGGTACATACAACACGTTTTGAAGCTTTAGCTCTTTGCCCAAAGCCATCTTCAAAACTACAGTTCCCTTTCCCCTTGATCTTGGAAGTTGCATCATTGTCCATGTAGAGCTTCTCCTTGTTCTCACTAGGAACCAACTCAACGAATGAGTCCTTGTCACTACAGATGTGACGTGTGGCACCAGTATCAAGCCACCATTCTCTTGGATCTGAGTTAACATGTTAATTTCACAAATCACAGCACATACATTCATATTGGATACTTGCTTGAAAATTTCTTTCACAATATTGGCCTCGTTCATTATGCCTCTTTTAAAGTCCTTATTGACTTCCATCATGTTTGTCTTGGCAATATTAGGGTTGACAATTTTGTCGAGCCTTTTTGTTGTACCTCTATTATGACTTATAGTCACAATGTTCGCACGGTATACGAGAAATCTCAATAATAAACAATGCATCAGGTAGGTTAGCATGAAAAAGAGGAGGTGTACTGGACAAGCTTAAATACCACATCTTTCAAGAAACCAATCTTAGACATGCACTTTCAAAATGAACTCCAATTATCCATTTAAGAGTGTTTCCCAAAATTAACAATAATTCTATAATAACCAGAAAATTAATTCTTGATTATTTTGATTTTGTTATCCAACATAATTATAATTCTGAAACAAAATCAGTAACCAATGTTACTCCCAATGACAATTTCTGTTTAACAGACTTGTCCACAACAAATTTGAATAAATACATTTATTCAGATAGATTCTTGTTTGAAAGAGAGATCACGTAAATCCGTTAAAATGGTAAGAATTAAATTCTAAAACAAATTATTTACGAGATCTTAGTTTCCAAAAGTGATGGAGATTTCGTGTAGGAATCGTGTTCCTCTCAATAGTTTTCTTAAAGGAAATTATTAGTAGAAAATAATAATGATCACACCTAATAATAATTATTAATTCAAAGATATAAAAATTAATATGAGCAAAATCTTACCAAAATTAACAATTTAATTTTGGTGGCCAAAATTTTGGAAGAAATTAAATGGTCGTTACCAATTTCCAATGCAGTATAACTCTTTCTTGCTTTCCAAGCTTGTTGTTGGATGCAATATCACCTTGCAACTTTCTTTGTAAAAATTTATATAAATATCGGATATGAGTAATTGTTCGCTCTTGAATTAACACTCAAAAGTAAATATGTCTTAAGATTGTTACAGATATATCAATCCGAGACGATTAAAAATGAAAATAAATATTATTTAAATAATCTAAATACAAAAAGGAGTGAAGCAAACTCTTGATTCGATTGAAAAAAAAATCCATAGGAAACGTGTTGAGGCCCGCAGCTACGCAGTTTCCTTAAGACAGATTTCGACCATTCTGGAGTGCTTGAGTTCGACGATCGTCAGTCTCTCAGGATACAACAACAAGATGATCTTCAATAGTACCACGACTGTAGAGATCACGAACTATTCTCTTGACTTTGCCTATCACCGAAAATACTAGAGGAGAAGAAAAGGTTTTCGAGTTGTGTCTAAACCTTGAAGGTAGACACAATATTTATAGGGGAGCGGAGGAAGAAAAATATAGAAATCAAAATATTCAAAATTAATGGTCATTAATCCTTTGTCCGATTCAATTCGAAAAGTATCGATTAATACCATATTTAAACGGATATATTTAAGTGAATTGCAGTTGTTACCTCTTTAATATTTGAATATAAGGAAACAAAAAATTATTCTTTTAAATTCAGAATATTCAAAAAGATATGCCATATTTAAGGAAAAAATTAATTTGAAGTTGCCAAAATATGTGCAGGTCCTCAAAATTTGCAAAGCCCACATCATACAAATGCACCCTAACCTGAATGGATTCAACAAGCATCAATTGCACGGGGTGCAATTGCACAAAAGACACATTTGTCATCCAAAGTGGGTTGGTGTATTTAAACACTTCACATGCTTGTTATCCCACCAATGTGGGATAAGGAGTTTTTATTTTTCTTACGCAATTCATAAGCATCTTACTTTGAACATCAATTTCTCATTCATCACTCAACCGTTTTGAGCATATGAGATACCGTTGTAAAAGTCTCATATAGTAGAATATAAACAAATAAATTCACTATTCGAATTTCTCTTTACCCATAGAAAATATGGTTCAAAGTTACTAATTTATCACATTTTTCCAACAACCTTAACAGACAGATACAAGTTTGGTTCGCATAGGAAGCGAGTGTAATTGGTGGATTGTTTCATGCAATCCCATGCCCTTGTAAACTTCAATTATCTTTTGTAATCACTCTATAAAGGTAAAGGAAAAAAACATATTCTTGCCATTTATATTTTTTACTTTGGCTAGTTTCATATTTTTCGTTTATCAACCGCTCAAATTAGAATCAATCATTACAAGCACTCTAGAAATATACCACGACTAAGGATGGTCGTGGGTCGAGTTAGGTTGAGTTTTTAGTTGATCCGCACTCGACCCGAAAATTTAACACCTCCATCCAAATCCGTCCCGACTCAACATTTTATGATGTTTCACCCGAACCCGAATTCTAGAGTAAAAACCCGAATCCAACCCGACCCGACCTGACATAAAAAATTATTGATTTTCATTATTATTCGATAAAATAGGGAGCTAATTGAAAAAAATGCAAATAGAGAGGGAGCATTATAATAATTACTCTATTTTTATTAGACAAAAATAAGGAGATAATTGAATTATATATATAAAGAGAGAGACATTGTAGCAATTATACCAAAATATTTATAATAAAATTAAACTATTATTTCGGGTCAGGTCGGGTAGGATATTTTTGCCTTAAACCTAAACCCGACCCGACATCATCCTCAAAAAATAAGACCCGAACCGGACTCGAATCCAAAATTTTCTTTAAAAAACCTGACCCTATCGGATCGGGTCGAGTTAGAACCCATCAAGTATGAATTAAATCGCCATCCCTAACCACGACACATAATATATGTTAAAGCTGAAAAACTTTATGATATTTTTAAAAACGATTTTTTTTTGGAGTTTTACCGTTTTTTATAAATTTTCTTGATTTTTTTTAGGTTTAATATGCATTGTAGCACGTGACACGTTCCTAACTAGCTACATTATCACTACACTGATAACTTATATATATATATATATAATGATAAGATCCAGTTACACAGTGTACAATTATGTAAGTTTTATATTTTTTTAGATCGTTGAATGGGTAAAACGGATGGTTGAGATTAACAATAGAATATGTGAAAATTATGACTTGAGAAAAAAAGAGCTAATTTCAGCCATTTATTTTTTCCATCCAACAATCTAAAAAGGGTGTAAACCTTAAAAAGTTTTACATTGTGTAAGTGAATTATAATCCTATATATATTGTAGGCAACATCATCTTGATTACTAAAACAATCGGTAAAACTCTGAATTTGAAATGATGAGAAATTCTAGCTACAAAAGTTAAATTAAAACAGAGTTATAAAGAAATTGATTCGGAATGAAAACAAAAGGAGGAAAGTTATAGGCTTGTTGGGCGATGTTATTGGGGCTGGCAACGATCTATTTGGGCTTCAAGATAGATCTGCACAGACTTAGCCAGCACCCGATGGGCCTCCGTAACATAGTTAGCTGTTTCTTTAAGAATGAACCAAGCATCCCACACCGGTAAAACACTGAATAACAGGATTATTCATATACAAGAAATAAACAGCATTAGTTCGTCCCTTCGGGGACATCCGATAAAATTGGAACGATACAGAGAAGATTAGCATGGCCCCTGCGCAAGGATGACACGCACAAATCGAGAAATGGTCCAAATTTTTTTCTAACTTTTTTGGTCATTTTTTTCAAACTCTCTTTGTTTATTAATTTGTTTTTGCAATTTTTCCTGGGTTTGAATTTTATCTTCGCGGGTCTTTTGCACTTAAAGATTGCGATTTAGAGTTTGTTACTGGGATTGCTATGTCTTACCCTCTGAAACAGTGAACACCTCAAAATCTTTTCATTAGATTTGAGAATGAGTCTGCTGAGTTAGCTTCAGACCATAGATTTGGGTTTGAGTTTGCTAATTGTCTGATATATCTACCGGATTTGGAGAAGTGGAGTATGGATTTCTACACTTAGCCAATGTTTCTCTTTGGAAAATTGTAAGTGTTGTTTAACAGGGTTTTAAACTTGCAATGTGTACATGCAACCAATTACTGTTCTCGAAACTCTTTTTCCCTGTAAGTGATTCATTGAGATTTGTGATCAAATTTCATCTGTTGTAGGTATTTGGATTTGTCAAAAACAGTTGGGGATTGGGAGCTTCGATGTAACATATCCATGAGAGAGCTGATGGACTAGACCACAGTGCAGCGCTAAGGTACTACTTTAAATTAATATGCAAAAATTCTGAGAGGAATTCTATAAATTTATGGAATCATTTGTTACAGTGAATGACATTCTTCGAAGTTGAGTTTGCATGCATATAGAGCCATGGTTGATTTAGGCCTTTTTACACTAAATCATATGAAGTTCCATTAAGCTAGCTTTGGGTTACAACTTACAAAGAAAAGGTCATTTTTTTGGTATAAAGAAGTCGCGGTATAAGGATAGGGGAAGGGGATGTAAATGTCAGATTTGATTTTTGTTGGCCTGTTGCTAATGAATAATGATCTTACCATGTGCATTATTGAGTACTTGCTTTCTGATGATTATACAAAGAAACTCGAAGAGTGTAAATCTCAGCATGTTATTGATCTGGAACGAAGAAGGTTGTTGAATGAGATGGAAGAGGATAGCATGCTCGTTTTAACATGGAAACAACCAAGAAAGAATTGGATGTGATTGAAACTCTGTTGAAGAAGATAGGCTATCCATCTAAGACAAATAGTAATGTGTAACATCTACCTTTTCCTGGGATTTTGATGTATACTGTGACTTCAAATGATATTTGATTAAGATATTCTGAGATAAGGCATTTCTTATATCAGGATTCAGGAATATAAATATCTTCTTCATAACTCTCCTGCATAGATTGCAGTGCAGCTTTTTGGAACATCCAAGTATACTGATTGATTTGGAAGTATATTTGATCTGCGGAGAATCTTTTAGCTCGTTTAATACCAGGCAAATGAATAGCCATCAGCTTTGTTTGATGTTATTGTTTTTGAAGAGAGGAAATGGAAGATTTGCTACAAAATGACCTGAGAATTTGTTGTACATATTATGCGTGAGAAATACGAACTGAACAATGGATTCAACAAGAGGAAATTTGAGAATAGAACCACTGCCATTTGTATTAATTAAATTTCTCAGAAGTGTATAGTTTTGATCATCTCTTTCTGCTAAACGAACAGAAGGATGTACATCAATGGTCAAAACTGTATTTTTAGCAGTAGGCACCTAATGTACGCTTGAAGTGAGGTGAACGAAGACGTCTTCTCTGCAAGGAATTGTGAGACCACCCATAGGATGATTGAATCCAAATTCTTCCTCGGCTAAGCTTAACAACTTCTGAAAAGATGGCTGATTCAAGAATGAAATTGGTACTATAAATCTCTTCTTTTGGCTCTCCCCGACATAAACTGCAAAGTATCCTTTGGGAACATCTGTTGAGGTAGAGGCTGCTTCATTTGCAAACAGTTTAGATTGACGAAGAATCTGCTTAGCTTGCATAATTCTTGGCACACAGATAGCCATTCCCGTTAGTAATTTGGAGTATGAAGAAGATAAGGCTTTTGAGAACATGAATTGTCGAGGATGATGTGAGAATGTCTTGGCTGTGGAGTTGATAATACACTTTATAAAGGAAGCTAATGGATTGAGTGGTTGCAATGTATGCTGCTGGGGTTTGGTTACAATACATAAAAAGCCCAAACACATGCTTGTATCTTCCAACAGATCATCAAGAAATGGGTAGATATTGAGAATGCATTATTGCCTGGTCATTAATGGACCCAACTTGAAATCGAAGATATTTAAGATAGGATAAGTTTCTTCAAATTAAATTGTCTGCAAACTTTGTTTATCTTCACCCGACTTTGGTGTGTTTTTGTTCAGACCAATAGACCTTCCTAGTTGGACTGATAATATCTGAAATTTGTAACATGTCCAAGAGCCAAACACTGCCATGTGTTCCTTCATTGCAGTAATTCATAGGACAAGCCCTTGTGAAGAGCGTCTGAAGTGTGCCTGTAAGTGTGTCCTACAGGCTTGAACTAGTTAAAATGATATTATTTGTTGGGTGCAAAGCCATGTGATTCCTACCAAGATATGTCTCCAAAGCCCTTTATAAATACAGATTCTAATGGATAGCTCCACCAAGTGTCAAAGCCTTTCCTAGCTACTTCTCTACATTCCAATCCCACACTCACATTTCCTCGTCTTAGCAGTCTCACTAAAACCATGGGTTTCCGCTTGCCGAGAATTGTTAATGCTAAGCCGAGTCAAACGGACTTGTTCATCTTCAGAGACCACAATGGTGCCCAAAGGTCACTTTGCTGTTTATGTTGGAGAAGCTGAAAAGAAGAGATTTGTAGTCCCCATATCATTCCTGAAGTATCCTTCATTCCAGAATTTGTTGATTGAAGCCGAAGAAAAGTTTGGTATCGATCACCCTATGGGTGCTTGGACAATCCCTTGTAGTGAAGAGGCTTTCATTGATGTCACTTGCAATTGCAATCTGCAATGCTCATGAGAAGAGATTATGTGAAAATGTCTAACCAAGCAGAGATTGACTGATCTTTAGCTCAATTGACACCTCCAAAATTTTATTTTTTAGGAAGCAAGTGTGTAAGGTGGATTGTTTTCTGCAATACCATGCCCTTGTCAACTATATTAATTTTTGGAACCAATGTATAAATGCAGAATTTCTTTCAGAGAAACTTTCTTGTCATGAATCTTGTTTTCTGCAATCTGTTTTCTTTTTGCATTCTCTTTTCAGACTGAATTAGGCATTTAGCTTTGCTGACACTAAACTACTGGAATCCAGAACGGCTTTTATATTCAGATTTTTTGACTAATCGATAGATATCTTAGTCTATGGAGAATTAGGCTATAATATTTTTCCATTAAGATTGGTTAGTGCTTCTTATATTCAACCAATTATTGCTTAAAAACTGAGGCTATCATCATTTGTTGTGAGCACAAATTAAACAATGTCACATGCATTGGCAACTAGATTATTTCTCTGTTCAGCAAACATGTAGGGCTCTGCATACCAAATCATTTTTCTGGTCACCACCCAACTATATGGCATTCAATCCATGTGATCTGCTAAGTTAAAGTGATTGTCATCTGATAAATAGTATTTCAAATGGACTGTTTTTTCTCGGTTACATTGAAAGCTCAGCTATGGTGGATTTGCAATAGAATGAACTTTGGTACCGAACTTGTCAAAATGTTATCGTTCGTTGGGAGGCAAGACCATGTGATTCCTCAAACCATGTCTTTTAAAGATTTCTCCATTGAAACTTCTTTTTGATCACACATTCAGCCTCGGATTGCTGACCAATGCCACAAACTTGTTTCAAATTTCATCAACAATTAATATCAGGCATACATGGCTTCTAAATGTTTATGTTACATGTCTCTGGCTATATGTTTTAGCAAAAACCAGTTACATTAATTCTCAAATTCATCCTCTTCTCTAGAACTTGTACAAATAAGCCGCGGTTTAAGGATAGGAGAAGAGGATGTAAATGTCGGATTCGATTTTTGTTGGCCTATTGCTAATGAATAATGATCTTACCATGTGCATTATTGGGTATTCTGAAAAAGAATACTGAATTTTACTCCATTTTCAAGGATAAAAAACCTGAATTAAAGGACTTATTAGTCTCCTTGCACTGAATTTTCCTTTCTTTTTTAACTTAACTTTCTCACCTTGCACAGAATTAAAGGTAAGTTACTAATAATACCCTAAAGAAACTGGTAGCATGAAGTAATTTTAGACCAACGTAGATGATCGTGTACAGTACGATTACATATCAAAAGAGAACAATGGACCTTTGAAAATTCAGAAAAGAAACAAAATTTTCAATGGAATGATGCCTTTCATACCGTCATTTTCCATGTTGATTGATAGAAAAAGTTACAGCAACAACCTTCTCTAATTTTTCACTTTGGGAGATTTGTATCTGCTCCCCAAGGCAAAAAGTATAGGAAAAAAAGTTGTCTGCATGGTTTGTTGATGTTTTCTTTACAAGATTGTATAGGCTGGTTAGTGTTAATTCTCTGACAATCAAATCAAGCGGGGGTTAACTTCATGAAAGATGTCTTCATTGCAGGGAATTCTGAGACCACCAGTAGGATGAGTATATCCGAACTCTTCTTCTGATAAGCCTAGCAAATCTTGAAACAATTTCTGGTTCAAGAATAACACTGGTATCACAAACCTCTTCTGGTCTTCTCCAACATAAACTGCAAAAGTAGCCCTTGGGAGCTTTCTTAACACTAACAATACAAGGGAGGCGGATAGCCATGGTTGTCGTTTTTTTTATCGACTTTTGTACCTGGAAGAGCAGGAAGATGTTAAAGAACTTGGAAAGAAAAGGTAAACAAGTTTGGTAATTGAAAATGCGAAGATGATGTTGCCAAATGAACTTATTCTTACCTGCATATATAGATGTAAGGATTACGAGGGAAATGTTGCTCTATCAAGTACGAAGGGGCAATTGCTGGGATCTGATGAGTAATGAGAGAGGCATGGATTAATGTAGGGAATGGGGGATCACATGGTGTTGTCTTCCAACTCAATTTCAACAATTCCACGGTAAATACGGTAAAGAAAAGTTTGCCTAGCCCTTTCGATTTCGGTAACACAGTGATTCGGACCCACTCAAAAGAAGATTTGGAGCAACAGAAAACCTGTTTACTCACTACCTCACGATATGTGTCAGGCATGCTTGAGACATGTAAGCTGTCATGCAGTGATAAGAAACATATAGCATGGGAAAATTTGAGAATTAATGTAACTGGTTTTTGCTAAAACATATAGCCAGAGACATGTAACATAAACATTTAGAAGCCATGTATGCCTGATATTAATTGTTGATGAAATTTGAAACAAGTTTGTGGCATTGGTCAGCAATCCGAGGCTGAATGTGTGATCAAAAAGAAGTTTCAATGGAGAAATCTTTAAAAGGCATGGTTTGAGGAATCACATGGTGTTGCCTCCCAACGAACTATAACATTTTTACAAGTTTGGTACCAAAGTTCATTCTGTTGCAAATTTACCGTAGCTGAGCATTCAATGTAACCGAGAAAAACAGTCCATTTGAAATACTATTTATCAGATGACAATTAACTTAGCAGATCATACGGATTGAATGCCATATAGTTGGGTGGTGACCAGAAAAATGATTTGGTATGCAGAGCCCTACATGTTTGCTGAACAGAGAAATAATCTAGTTGCCAATGCATGTGACATTGTTTAATTTGTGCTCACAATAAATGATGATAGCCTCAGTTTTTAAGCAATAATTGGTTGAATAGAAAAGCACTAATCAATCTTAATGGAAAAAAATATTATAGCCTAATTCTCCATAGACTAAGATATCTATCGACTAGTCAAAAAATCTAAATATAAAAGCCGGTTCTGGATTCCAGTAGTTTAGTGCCAGCAAACAAAATAAGCTTTAGAACCTTTGTTGCTAAATGCCTAATTCACGGTCTGAAAAGAGAATGCAAAAAGAAAACAGATTGCAGAAAACAAGATTCATGACAAATAAGTTTCTCTGAAAGAAATTCTGCATTTATACATTGGTTACAAAAATTAATATAGTTGACAAGGGCATGGTATTGCAGAAAACAATCCACCTTACACACTTGCTTCCTAAAAATTAAAATTTTGGAGGTGTCAATGGAGCTAAAGATCAGTCAATCTCTGCTTGGTTAGACATTTTCACATAATCTCTTCTCATGAGCATTGCAGATTGCAATTGCAAGTGACATCAATGAAAGCCTCTTCACTACAAGGGATTGTCCAAGCACCCATAGGGTGATCGATACCAAACTCTTATTCGGCTTCACTCAACAAATTCTGGAATGAAGGATACTTCAGGAATGATATGGGGACTACAAATCTCTTCTTTTCAGCTTCTCCAACATAAACAGCAAAGTGACCTTTGGGCACCATGGTGGTCTCTGAAGATGAAAGAGTCCGTTTTAGACTCGGCTTAGCATTAACAATTCTTGGCAAGCGGAAACCCATGGTTTTAGTGAGACTGCTAAGATGAGGAAATCTGAGTGGGGAATTGGAATGTAGAGAAGTAGCTAGGAAAGGCTTTGACACTTGGTGGAGCTATCCATTAGAATCTGTATTTATAAAGAGCTTTGGAGACATCTCTTGGTAGGAATCACATGGCTTTGCACCCAACAAATAATATCATTTTAACTAGTTCAAGCCTGTAGGACACACTTACAGGCACACTTCAGACGCTCTTCACAAGGGCTTGTCCTATGAATTACTGCAATGAAGGAACACATGCCAGTGTTTGGCTCTTGGACATGTTACAAATTTCAGATATTATCAGTCCAACTAGGAAGGTCTATTGGTCTGAACAAAAACACAACAAAGTCAGGTGAAGATAAACAAAGTTTGCAGACAATTTAATTTGAAGAAACTTATCCTATCTTAAATCTCTTCGATTTCAAGTTGGGTTCATTAATGACCAGGCAATAATGCATTCTCAACATCTACCCATTTCTTGATGATCTGTTGGAAGACAAGCACGTGTTTGGGCTTCTTATGTATTGTAACCAAACCCCACCAGCATACATTGCAACCACTCAATCCATTAGCTTCCTTTATAAAGTGTATTATCAACTCCACAGCCAAGACATTCTCACATCATCCTCGACAATTCATCTTCTCAATACCCTGATCTTCTTCATACTCCAAATTACTAACGGGAATGGCTATCCGTGTGCCAAGAATTATGCAAGCTAAGCAGATTCTTCGTCAATCTAAACTGTTTACAAATGAAGCAGCCTCTATCTCACCGGATGTTCCCATAGGATACTTTGCTGTCTATATCGGGGAGAGCCAAAAGAAGAGATTTGTAGTACCGATTTCATTCTTGAATCAGCCATCTTTTCAGAAGTTGTTAAGCTTAGCCGAGGAAGAATTTGGATCCAATCATCCTATGGGTGGTCTCACAATTCCTTGCAGAGAAGACGTCTTCATTGGCCTCACTTCAAGCTTGCATTAGTTGCCTACGGCTTAAACAATTTAATCAGCTGATACAATTTTGACCATTGATGTACATCCTTGTGTTTGTTTGGAAGAAACATATGATAGATTGTATACACTTCAGAGGAATTTAATTAATACAAATGACAGCGGTTCCATTCTCAAATTTCCTCTTGTTAAATCCGTTGTTCAGCATAATATGTACAAGTTGTCAAGCCATCTCTTGTAGCAAATCTTCCCTTTCCTCTCTTCAAAAACAATAACATCAAACAAAGCTGATGGCTATTTGTTTGCCTGGCATTAACCGAGCTAAAAGATTCTCAGCAGATCAAATCTACTTCCAAATCAATCAGTATACTTGGATGCTCCAAAAAGCTACATTACTATTTATGCAGGAGAGATTACAAAGAAGAGATTTATATTCCTGATATAAGAAATGCCATATCTCAGAATATCTTAAATCAAATGTCATTTGAAATCACAGTATACATAAAAAAAAAAAAACAGGAAAAGGTAGATATTACACAAGAGGATGAGTAAAGATTTTTAGCTCACAAGTTAGTCCGGTTCTAATAATTAGAGGTAAGAATCCATCCAAATTCAGATGCAAAAATGCATAAAAACACTGGGAAATATATTAACATAGCAATGAAACTCATGGAAATATTAATCAAATGCCTCTGATGTTTCCTCCAACTCAGCTCCATGTTTCAACAATTTTAGACAAGGCGCATTCGCTTCCAGTTGTATCAGATATAATTGAAATTGTTAAGTACACTTTGTATTAAAAGTGTTGAACTAAAATACCATAACAAGATATAGTTCATATACATGCTATCCTCTTCCATCCCATTCAACAGCCTTCTTCGTTCCAGATCATTATCAATCTGATGGAAGCAAGAACTCAGTAATGCAAGTGGTAAGATCATTATACATTTGCAGCGGGCCAACAAAAATTGAATCTGACATTTACATCACCCTTAAACCACACCTTCTTTAGACCAAAAAAATGACTTTCCTTTGTAAGTTATAACACAAATGTAGTGTTAAGGAACTTCATACGATTTAGTGTAAAAAGGCCTAAATCAGCCATGGCTCTATATGCAAACTCAACATCGAAGAATGTCATTCACTGTAACAAATGATTCCATAAATGTATAGTATTCCTCTCAGAATGCATGCATAGTAATTTAAAGTAGTACCTTCAAGCTGCACTGTGTTCTCGTTCATCAGCTCTCTCATGGATATGTTACATTGAAGCTCCCAATCCCCAACCGTTTTCGACAAATTCCGATACCTAAAAACATGAAATTGGATCACAAATCTCAATGAATCACTTTCAAGGAAAAAGGGATTCGAGAATATCAATGAATTGCGTTTGTTCAAAAAAAAAAAAGAATATCATTGGATTGCATATACGCATTGCAAGTATAAAACCCTTTTAAACAACACTTACTGCACTTCTCCAAATCTGGTAGATAAACTCAAACCCAAATCTATAGTCTGAAGCTAACTCAGCAAACTCAATCTCAAAGTATTTGAGGTATTCACTGTTTCGGCGGGTAAGACAGAGCAATCCCTGTAACAAAAACTCTAAATTGCAATCTTAAGTGCATAAGACCCGTGAAGATCAATGAACAAACCCAGAAAAAAATGTGAAAACAAATCAATAAACAAACCCAGAAAAACTCTGAAGCGAAAAAAAGGTCAGGTTCATAAGTAAACAGAGATAGAGATGGAAAATGGCAAAAAAGATTAGAAAAAAAATTTGGACCATTTCTCGATTTGTGCGTGTCATCCTTGCGCAGGGGCCATGCTAATCTTCTCTGTATCGTTCCAATTTTATCGGATGTCCCCGAAGGGACGGTCTAACGCTGTTTCTTTCTGGTATATGAATAATCCTGTTGTTCAGTTCTTTACAGGTGTGGGATGTTTGGTTCGTTCCTAACGAAACAGCAAACTATGTTACTGAGGTCCATCGGGTGCTGGCTAAGTCTGTGATTATGAATGGGTCCACATCAATCTTGAAGCCCAATTAGCTCGTTGCCAGCCCCGATAACATCTCCCAAGAAGCCTAAAAACTGTCCCCTTTTTTATCATTTCGAATCAATTTCTTTACAACTCCGTTTTAATTGAACTTTTGCAGCAAGAATTTCTCATCACTTCCAATTTGTAGTTTTACCGGTTCTTTTAGTAATCAAGATGATGTTGCCTACAATATATTTCTCAGTGTAGTGGTAATGTAGCTTCAATTTGTATTGGTTTGTAAATCTAGAAAAGAAAAAGAAATTCCTCGTATTAGATAGATACATCTTTGAGATGCAAGAACTACTTTGTTTTCTCATTTTTAATCAGTCAGTTCCCACGAACTAGATTGGTGTCCAATCGGAACATTTAAACAGTCAGCTGATATAATATTTCGACTGCCCATACATTTTCATGTGCATGTCTATCTGTTTTCAATTATTTACTGAACATCATATCACTCACTACATTGCACACTACATTGCATGAGTTTCATATCTGTAGAATGTGAATTATTAACAATGTTTACTTTTTCAACATCTACAGTCATACTTTGTTTTTTTTTTTTTATCTCCAACTCCTTCACCGACACCTTTTCGAAATGGCTTGTTCCATTATTACTCAGAGATGTGAAGAAATTCAAATATTTCTACAGTTTCCTTGTATTTGTAGGTACAAACTCATATTGGAAAGCCCGGACGACAGATTAGCTTGATTGACGGACAGAATCAACAGTTCAAATCTTCCACTGACCAGTGAATCTTTGGCTGTCCTGAAAATTCTGAATCAAAGTCTAACGGAACAAGTATAGTCTTGTATGAACTGAACGCGCGACATGTTCCATACAATTACATGCTGCTTGTTCGGATGAATGCTTCATTAGGATGTGGATTTATGGCCAATGAGTATTTATCGCTCTGCTGCCTGTACAATTTCATTTGAATGCTTTACTCCGAACTCAGTTATCGGTACAATTTCAAGGGAACTTACTGTGTTGTCTTTTACAGGAGGGGGGAGCAAGAGTAACATGGCCTTCATGTGATGAACAAAGGCCAAAGTCGTTTTCAACAATAAAAGAGAACAAAATATATCCCAATTCCCAATCTTGGCTCAACAAAAGCACCGTATTCGGGTGACGCGGTGGTGGGGCTTTCTCGTCTCCTGTTTGTTTTTCCAACCTTGTCTCTCCCACCCAATCTCATTCACAGAACATGCATGTGTCTTTCACAGATTGTGACACATGGGGTAACTTGTTTGCTGTGTTTTTCTTCCTTGTTGTTGCTGCTGTAAATCTAGTCATTGGTGCTAAAACTTGAGTTTTTGTCTTTCTTTCTCACCATAAAGTGTTGATTAAGTTGAAAAATGGAACTATGACCTTCAAATTAACCAATGTACTCTGTGTTCTTTGTTGTGCTTTGTTGGGGGTCTTGACCTGAAAACACAGAACATTGCCGTATCAGACTAGAACATGGAACCAAGCATGGTGAGTCACATTTGAAGTATAGCAATTAATAAATGTCCCTAAAAACTATAAATATTTCCCCTATTTGAGTGGTGGAGATTTCATCAGGACCACATTTAGAAACCCCATCTGCCCCCTTGGGGACATTCTCTCCACACTGCTGCCTGCGCCCAACACTCAAGAGGCTATTATGCCAGGTTTGGCTTAATTTCAATATGGCTAAACTGAATTGACAAACTGACCATGTTAAAAAAGATGCAACTCTGTGAACAAAACCTGCAAATCAAGCAGCAGAAACCACATGGATTTCTGCACAGAATCACAAGCCAAAACAGACGAAATTCCAAAAACCAACCAAACCGACGCAGCACTACTCTGCTACACTTATTACCGGTCCCTGGTTTCAGGTAGGGAGAGACACATAACATAAATAACATTCAAAGTTTAAATTCCGGTTGCATGTAATTTGAAGCCATATTACATTTATTTTGATCGAGTTGAGATCGGTATTTATAGAGGGTCCATGTTGTCATTAGGAGGACCAGCAAAGAATAGAAATTAACACATACATACCCCGAATAACACCTATTGTTTGTAATTGTCCCTTTCGGCTTATCCCCCACAGTCCCACATGACTCCTCAGCCTCAGCCTCTATATCCATAAATAAATATCCATCCCTCTACGCCTTCTCAACCCACATTTACAGCAATGGCAATCAGAAAACCATCCAAACTGCCTCAAACCGCCGTTCTGAAGCAGATCCTCAAGAGATGTTCGAGCCTAGGCAAGAGACACGGGTACGACGAAGACGGTCTCCCGCTCGACGTACCGAAAGGCCACTTTGCCGTCTACGTCGGTGAGAACCGGAGCAGATACATCGTCCCGATCACGTTCCTGACTCATCCTGAGTTCCAATGTTTGCTTCGACGAGCCGAGGAAGAGTTCGGGTTTGACCATGACATGGGGCTTACTATCCCTTGTGAAGAAGTTGTTTTTCGCTCGCTTACATCTATGCTTAGATGAAAAATGGCAAACAATATATATATACAATATTGAGATGTGAAGGGTTCTGCCCTTGCCTTGGAGAAAGATGGCCAAGAGAAGCATATAGCTAGTTTCTCTTGTTTTAACATCGTTTCTTCAATGTGTTTTTTGCTATTGTTTTGAACCCATCAATTTGGGTTTTTTATGTTTAATTAATTCGTGATTAGTGACTCTGACTTAGACCTAGGAATTATTACATTTTCTGGGCTGATTATTTGTAAAAAGTTATGCGTTTCCTCACAGATTGTGCAACTGTGAGAGAAAAGTTGAATGTAAAGGAAAGCCTTATTATTTCTCTCTCTCGTTTATTTCCATGCAAATTATGAAATCAAGTGAATCTTTTTGGTAGGTTAGCTTAGGTAGGGAAAAGCAGAAAAGTGGATATTCTTTAACCAAACCAAGGCGAAAGACAAGTAAGAAAAACATTGCAATCAGCCTCATGGGTTGTCAGAGAATGCGGAATCACAGTGTTTAATTTGTCACTTGCGGCACCGATTTTGATATTGATGTTAATCGTTAACAGCTAATAATTCTTTTATATCGTATTATTATATTTTATATTTGTCTTTTTTCTTAATTTTTAATAAAAATAACTTTACTTTGTGGTGCATTTTTTTTACGTGAGGCACGACTTCATCTGCCTTGAGGCACGTTTTCTTTTGTATTTTAACACATTTTTGTTATCACTGACGATTGTTTGCCATTTATTTTTATTTTTTTGAAGTTGAATTTGACATCGCTTCGACTGATCAAGATGATGTTTATTTGGTTATCCAGTTGATCTTCCTGTTTTAGACCCTTGGATTGGATTTGAATACGCGATTTGTACTCGTGGATGGCTTTTTCACAATGCTCGGCTCTAATTAATGATTGTTGGTAGTCTTTTAGTAGTTTGATCTCCTTTTATGGTTCATTTGCCGATGCAGTCAGATTTGTTTGTATCTATTTTTTTTTTCGAGTCTTTTGATTAGGTTTTTAATATTTTCATTATGTGATCCTTGTATGATCTAAAGTGACTAGTTCTTATATCATTGGTTATAGAAAAATGTCCAAATTACATGTTCAGTTTACGTTTATGATTATAAACGCTTATTATAATTTATATATTTTTAATAAAACTAGCAACTTCTATTAAAAAATATTCCACTTTACTGTGAATTCAGCACTTAGTTGATATTATGTTATTGTAATATACAAAGATCGTGAATTTAAGTGCATTTACTTCTGAATTAAAAACCGAAAGAATTATAGATAATTTTTGCATTATAATTTATTTGTTCAAAACAAATTCTTTTTTCTTTCTTTTGAAGATTAATTATTTTCCATGCATCTTGTCGCGATGTCAGTTTGATGGCTAGTCTTATTGTATTTCTTCTCAAGTTTTAACCTTCGATGCCCTCGATTCAACATGCAGATGAAGATTGATATTACTAGCTTTGCTCTTACTTCGGTTTTTTTTTTCTTATTTATTTGCGTTCCTCTGTTTGTTTTATGGTTGTGTTTCCCTATTGATTAAACAATAAATATTTTTCTTCAAAACTTCATTAAAGTTAATTTTTTATGCCTTAATTCTTAGAATTTTGTCATGAATAATTTAAATTAATTTATATCATATACCTAATTTCGGAGAGTGAGTCTCCGAGCGAGAAAGAGATAAGTTGTCATATGTAGATTTTTTTTCATCTTAGTTGACCATTGGTATTGGGGTATGCTCTTTACTCCATCAATTATCTAATCTAATCCTCAGAATTGTAATCCAATAGTGATTACTGTATATGAAACATCACTCTCACGGTTGCAAAATTCCATTTCTCTTTTTCTTCTTACTCACTCGAATCTTTTAAATTTATTCTCAAATCTTAATTACTTACAATTTTAGCTCACGAAAATATTACTCGTATCTAATCACTAATTTTATCTAAAATACTTTCTTTTCTTAGTAAAACTCTACGATGAGTGCCATACACCACTAATATTACACATCATTAGTTTTTAATGAATTTTTTAAAATATCAGGGACCCAAAGTGAAATTAATCCTATTTTAAATGAAAGTAGAATTCTGGTGGCTTTTGTTAAACTTTTTTTATAATACATATTTATTTAATTTATTGTATTTTATTAATAAATTAATATATTTATCTTTAAGAGTTTAGGGTTTATGTTTTATTTTTAGGGTTTGAGGTTTGTGTTTTAAGGTTTAAGATTAATGATTTATGGTTTGATTTTAGTGTTTAGAATTTAAAATTCAAAAATTAAAATTTAAAGATATAACAAGAGTTTGGGGTTTTATTATAGATGTAATTTAAAAATAAAAGGTAAACAGAAGTTTAGACAAAACCCACCAAAACTCTACTTTCCTTTTAAATAGTGTTAATTTCACTTTGAGTCCCAAATGTATTAAAAAGTTATTTAAAAAATTAAAAAATAATAATATATAGCGGTGTGAAACATTAACGCTGTATAATAATGTATAACATTATTACATTAACGATGTACGATATTTGTTGTAAGCTTAATTCTTGTCTTAACTTTAAATTAACTACAATATTTCATTAATTTATAAACGAACTAATTCTCTTTTTTTAAAATGCATATCTTTTTCTCCTCTAAAAATTCTTGTGTCGCAGTTTTCCCTTCTCTTGATTCACTGGCTGATGGTCGGCAATCGGTCTTATTTTTCTTGTCATGATTTATTTTTCCAATTTTGATGAGAATCAATGTTCATGTGGATCGCGTTTCGTCTGCCTTTGTGTCGCGTTTTTCATTTATTTTTGTGTTTGTTTTATCTGTCTTTTGACACGATTTCAGCATACTTTAGCAGTCGTTTGATGCTCGTATAGAGATCCTCGCAGCGCTAGTTTCCTGATTTGATTCTGTCAGTGGTCATAGAAAAATTTAATCTCCGCTCGTTTGATGGTTTGTTAGCCAATGTAATCAGAACTGTGTAGCGGAGCAATTTATTTGGTATTTTAGTTCGCTCACCACTTCTTTTTTATCTCGTAAAGCGTCTCGTTTGCCTAAGAACAAGGAGATTCATGAAGGTTTCTAGGTTTTGATGGTATGCTAATCTTCATCGAAGTTTTTGTTTTTCTTTGCACATTTGTATGAAATTTTTAGTGGACTAATTTTTTTATCTTTTTCTGATATATTGTATTTGTAATATCTTTCATGATGTTTAAAAAAATCTAGATGCCATTATTAACTATTATTGCTTGGTGTTGCTCCATGTCCATCAAATCATCGATAAAAAAATAATATTTAAAAATTACAACTTACAATGTATCATTCATCCACCTGAAAATTGAAAGTACATTATAAAAGTACCCAACACATAGAAACAATGCTCGTCATGAATTACTGAAGAATGAGTTGGATGTGTAGAGATACCGATGGACCGAAAAGCGTTGGAGGAGATAGTGGCATTTTAAAAATTTTAAATTTTATATATATATATATATATATTATTGATAATCTAATTTTACACCTACTACTTTTTTAATAAGAAAAAACTTTGATATACAGGCCGCGTAAACTTTCGTTTACACGTGTCTTTTAGTTTTAGGGGTTAGGGTTTTAGTTTAGGGTTTAAAATCTAGGGGGTTTAGGTTATAAGGTTTAGAATTTAAGGTTGGTATTTAGAATTTAGGGTTTAGGGTTTAGAGTGCATGGTTTAGTTTTTTAGGGTTAAGGTTAAGAATTTAAGATTTAGGTTTTTATAGTGTAAATACGCAGGCTTGTGTAAAATTAATTTTACACAGCATGTGTATCAAAATTTTACCCTTTTTAATATATATAACTTTTTAATAGTTCGTACCCTTTACATAAAATCTTGCCTTAGTCCCTGCAGAGATACAAAGTCTCTCGAGTTGGCTGCATGTTTGCTTTCGGCAACATGTCTCCTTTGCATGCCCCACCCCCATGTTCTACTTAAATTCATGGAAGCAACCCAAATTTAGAGCTAGCTGCACCTGTTACTCTCGTGAATAACAAGTGCCAACGACCAAGCTGCTCGAATATTTAAGAGGAAATATAAAAGAGCATTAAAGGGTAGTTCATCGATCAAATTTAATAAAATCAATGATTAATTAAACATGTCACGTAATGACATTAGTAAATATTTTTTTATTATTGCAATCACTTTCAGGCATGCATGTTGCATTTAATATATACATAATAAAAGGGGAAGAACATGAATGATATTGTTATTTGTCACAGTTCCTTAAGCTTAATGACTTCTTATATCTAATTATATGTACATATACAAGCTAGGATAAAACAAATTCATGTCCCGTATAAATATATATATCGATGGTCAGAGTATGATGGTGGTAGTTTTAACCGATTCACCTTTTTTAAGTTGGACGGAGAGCGGCATGCAATGGAGATGTGAAGAAGAGAAAAACAGGGGTCGGAGAAAATGATGAACAATTGGTATGAAGATTCAAAGGTCCTCCTTTAGTCTTACCTGTGTGGGTATATATATGCTCTTGTGCAGCAGAAGTTTTCTTTGGCAGCTGGTGTCAATCAGTAGTGAAACTCAACGTTATTAACTGAAGAAACCATTTAAAAATATTTAAATTTAGAGACCAACAATATAAATTATATGTTTTTAGTAGACTAAAATATAATTTTACTATTATCTCAACTTAATTTTTTTAAATTTTTTATTTTTTGGGGTCGTAACCTCCACCAGTCTCTATAAAGTTACACCCCTAGTATCAATCCTAGCCATGGTTAATGATTAGTGATGAGCTGACCGTGTAGATCCGACAATCAAGTAGTAAAGTTAGCTTATGGATCAAGTAAACTTAACAACGATTATGTTGATGGATCCAATCCTGAAGAGGAAAATACCGATGATCGATCGAGAGCTTATATTACGAGTAACATGAGTATGAATTAATAATTCAGTCAATTTTTTCAAAACCATGATGACATATGTAGAGGGACGTTGTGTTGTGTTTTGTTTGTAAGGAGAACCACCGGTTAGGAGTGCATTTGTGGGGAAGACATGTTGGGGTCAACAAAATCTTTCAAGAGATACTATGAGCGGCCATTGTCGACCCTTAATTTGTAGGGTTATCTTTACTTATTTCGTCTCTCTTCATCTTCTCCACACAATTTAATTTACCAATTTTACAAAACTAAAATCTATCACTCCAGTCTCCATGTTACACTTACAAACACAAAGACGAAAAATAAACTTGTCTTTTCCAGTGGCATCTTCTGTTTGTTTACTTATTTATATTTATTGGTAGTATATAATATCATGGGTTTTATTCTGATACACAGCCCGTGTAAAATATTTTTACACAGCCCTTCTATAAAATTTAAAATCTAAAACCCTAACCATAACACCCTAAATTTCAAACACTAAACTTTAACCCCTAAACCCTAAACTCTATCCCTAAACCTTAAATTCTAAGCCCTACAACTTAAACCCCTAAACTTTAAACCTTAAACTAAACCCTTAACCCCTAAATTTAAAAAACACGTGTAAACTTTAATTTACACGTACTGTGTATCAAAATTTTTCTCATAAATTCATACACTATAATAAATTAGATAATTTTATGGTATTGAAAATAATATTTTAACGTTAGACGTATTATGAGAAATTATTTATAATTATTCTCTTTTTTGAAACAATTTATACTAGTATTTATTCTCAAATGTGAATTTAAGTTGGAAAAATTATCGAGTTCGTCTTCTTCTTCTGCAGGAAAAAAAACACTTCTGTCAGAGCATTTGATAAAACCACCTCCCTCCGGGTGATTCTAGGGTGCGCCAAGGCTTAAAAATAAATGCAACTTAAAATGCCATTATATAACCAAAATGTTATATTTTTATAGTAACATTTTAAGTTTTATATTTTTACGATCAATTTTAAATTTTGTCATAAAATTATAAATCAAAATTTAAAATTTATTAAAAATATTAACATAAAATATTATCAAAAAATATAATAATTTAGGTTATATAATAACATTTTAGATTACATATTTTTAACATTTAAGTTATATCACTTTTTAATCTTAAATTAGGCTAATGTATCTTACACTTATCGTCTCTCTCCCCTTTGCCTTGGAAAAAAATTAATCAAAATAAAGTTTAACTCAATAAAAATATGACATAAAAAATTAAAAATATTATTTTATTAAATGAAAACATAAATAATATGATGAGAAGAGTTTATAATATAACTTCTCCCGGCTTCAAACCTCTTCCCCAATTTCAGTGGGCTGTTATGTATCCTCTTGTCCCCGGCGGTTAACATTAGAACTATTTCAGCCGCTGATGGGCAGCCCATGATGCTTACCGTAATGTGCATCAGAGAAATCCCAACGTTGACGTATGTTATTTATGCATATATTGTCTACGTGGACTCCACCATGACGTAGACCTCATGCATGCATGACATTACCATGCACGCATTTTAGGATAAGCTCGTGTTTTATTAAATGACGTGGAACCTTATTTATTTATGGGTAAACTACATCAGTAATCATCGAACTATGGTTTCTTTCATATTTTGGTCATCAAACTATTTTTTGGCAAAAATATTACTAACATTATATTTCCTTCCTATTTTGGTCACCAAACTATTTTTTTGGCAAAAACATCACTAACGTTATATTTCCTTCCTATTTTGGTCACCGACTGTTAAAAACTTAACGGTTTTGGTGACGTGAAATTTTATTTTATTTTATTAATTTTCTATGTCATTTCTTCTCTCTTCTCGTAAGCAATATATGTTATTTTATAATATTTTTATTCAAACTAACAGGATAGTGACACGTGTCACTGCCTATTAGTGGAATAAAATGAATGAAAAATCAAGCCCCTTATGCAGTTAGAGAGATTCGACTAATAGGCAGTTACACGTGTCACCATCCTATTAGGCAGTTGCACGTGATATCATCTCTCTGGCTGCATAAGGGGCTTGATTTTTTATTCCACTAATAGGCAGTTACACGTGTCATTATCCTGTTAGTTTAAATAAAAATATTATAAAATAACATATATTGCTTACGAGGAGAGAGAATAAGTGACATAGAAAATTAAAAAAATAAAATAAAATTCCACATCAGCAAAACCGTTAAGTTTTTAAAAATAGTTCGGTGACCAAAATATGAAGGAAACATAAATTTAGTGATGTTTTTGCCAAAAAAATAGTTCGGTGACCAAAATAGGAAGGAAACATAACGTTAGTGATGTTTTTGCCAAAAAAATAGTTCGGTGACCAAAATAGGAAGGAAACATAACGTTAGTGATGTTTTTGCCAAAAAAATAATTCGGTGATCAAAATAGAAAAGAAAACATAGTTCGGTGACTACCGGTATAATTTACCCTTTATTTATTCATAAATTTGATTTTTTGCTTAAATATATTCTACTCATGTTCTTTGCATAGATTGCCCAAAGATTTATGAGGTTTTTAATAATTTATTAAAATGAATTTTCATTTTAAAAAAATAAATATTTATTGTCGATTTGTTATTAACTTGTTGTGCATATGGTACACTGACTTTTGAAAAAAAATTAGTCGAATTAATTTTTTATTTTTCTCTTACAAATATTTAACTTAACTCATTTTGAGTACTCCATTTATTAAAACTCTATGTAATTGCTTCTATTATATATGTTCAGAACTTTATGTGATTTCAATGGAATATGTGACATAACATTCAGTTAAAATAATTTTATATAGATGAGAAAGTTTATATTGATGTACGTGGTAGTACTGTACCTTATCCTATGTTAGCCTTGCCCTCCAAAATTAACCCCTTTCAGATGGGAACAATTCTGATAAAGGACGAGGAGAGGGGGGGCCTGATGGAAAATGTTTTTTTGTGTTTGTTTAAGAATAATTTGGTAATGGATTTTGATTGAAAGATGTTCTTTGAAAAAGTAAAATGGGTCCAGATATTTTTCGAATTTCTAAAAGATAAACATGAATTTGGAATTCAAGGTAACTGATAAATGAATGAGAGCAGGGGCAGAACTAAAAAAATTTATAAAAAAATGGATTATAATGAGATTAAAAATTTTAAAAGATTAAAATAAAATTTTAAAAAGATTAAAGAAATTGTATAATTAATTTAATTTTTTTAAAAAAACTATTCTACTATCATTAAAAAAATTAGCAGAGGCTCACGCCGTCAAAACCCTATGTCTAGTTCCGTCCTTGAATGAGAGAGATCTTGTTGAGCGTAAAAGATTGGTATATTTAATAATGATAGCACTTATCAATATTTAATTATAAGAATATTTAATTATACATAAAATAAGAATAAAAATTACATAAGATAACATAAATTATTTTTAATTTTTATCTTTTATACTCCACCTCTCGCAAGATAGAGAATCCATCAAAGACAAATTATGAACTAAAAATAAGAAAAATAAAATCTTTCTAAATAATTTGGTAAGAATGTCCGCAATTTGAACTTTGGCTATTTATCATTGGTATTAGGCAGGAGCTAATATGAGTCCTTGCACATGCAACATTATACAACAAGTTGAACAGAATGAGTGGGGCTTGGTGAATGGGTGTGGTAAAGAGTTGGGTCCTCTCAGCATGCGAGTGAAGAAGGCTCGAGGCAAGCAGCCTTAAGGCTTTACTTGATATGAGATGAAAAATTTAAGTCTAAAGTTTAAATTGTCCCTCAACAAAAAATCAAAAATCAATTAAGTTCATATAAAAAAATTTCACTCAATTGAGCTCTCATAATTTAAATTACAATCAATCAGACCTTCAAAATTTAAATTACGATCAATTTAGCCCTCCAATAATAATGATCGTTACAGTTGCCGTTAATTTAGCCCTCCACATCATCAAAAGCGTAAATAATTATTTAAAATTTTAAAAATTTAAAATTATAAAATAATATATTTAAAATTTAAAAAATATGAAAAAATCTAAAAATATAAAAAAAATATAAAAAAATATTTAAAAAATTAAGATAAATATAAAAATATTTAAATGTGTAAAAAAATTAAAATTATCTATGAAATTATAAAAAATATTTTTTACTTAAAATCAAAAAATATAAAAATAATTGTAATAATTATTATATATATATATATATTTATAATGAAATATTTAAAAATGTATAATTTTTTTAAAAATATATTTTTAATTATAAGACCCAAAATTTAAAAAAATTAAAAATGCCCAAAATTTCAAATCCCTAACCCTACATTCCCAAATACTCAAATCAGTTTAAATTTGCCATCCTACATTCCCAAACCCTAACCATACATTCACAAATCCTCAAAATTTTCAAAATGCTAAAAAAATTCAAACCCTAACCATACATTCACAAATCCTCAAAATTTTCAAAATGCTAAAAAATTTCAAACCCCAAAGTTTTTAAAATGTCTAATATTTGAATTGGTGCTAATGCTTGATTTAGGGATTTATGAGGCTTTTTTTGAAAGAAATGAAACTTTGGGGGTTTTAAAAAAATATTATTTTATGTTTTTTTATAAAAAAATAAAGGAAAATAAGAAAATATTAATTTAATTTAATATTTTTATATTTTTTATTTTTTACAATTTTTATGAATTTTTATAAATTTTTTATAATTTTGTATATATATTTTAAATTTTTTAGATTTTTTTAATAATTTGTAGGTTTTTTAGAAATTTTTATTAAAAATCAATTTTGATGACGTAACATGTTCATAGTGTAGTTCCCATTTTTTATCCGGGCTTAGCCCAATAAAAAAAAGACCCAAATACCCTACCCATTGACCCAAATTAATCAAACCCTAATTTTAACCTAAACTTAAAAACCCTAATACCCCTACACTGCTTAGCCCCCGCCCCTTGCCTGTCCAGTCTTTGCGTGCGTGGCCGACACGCGCGCCACCATTGGTCACGCGCGCCGGCCACCACCCAAACTTGCAAAATCAGACAAGTTGTTAGTTTTTATACGAATATGCATGTATCAAGTCGGGTATTTAAACCCCGAAAATCACTTGTAACGGAAAAAGGAGATTTTCAAATAGAAATAAAAAGCAGAGATTTTTGGTTCAAAAAGAGCTTTTAAATATGAAAAAAGAGGAGTTCGGTTCAAAAGGAAAAGGGTTCGAAAGCAAAAAAAGAGAATAAATCGGAAGCGAAAAAGGTAAAAAAAAATATAATAAAAATTGAACATATTTTGTTAGATCTACTCACCTAGGGACTTTTTCTTGAAAATCTGAGCCCAAATTCAGATTTGGGACGTCAGAGTACGCCAGAAAGGTCGCGGCTGTTCAACTTTCGGCTACCGGCGACGGCGGCAGCCCACGGCGGAATGACGACCGGCGATGCAGTCCTGGCGGAGGTCGGCTTTTGGTTACCCAAAGCTTGAGAGAAAACACCTTTGCTTATTTTTGTTTGAAGTGAAAATGAGTTTTTTTGTTTATTTTTAAGTTATATATTGGTATTAAAAAATGGGGAAATTGCGTACTAAGTCCCTTCGTCCCTATAGATTTTTTGTTTTTGCTCTGCCACATGGTACAATTGCAATTCAGGTCCTTGTGTTTTTTAAAACGTTTTTATTTTGGTCACCAAAATCCCATTTAACCATATTTTAATGGGTAAATTACCATGATGGTCCTTCCGCCCCAAATTGTTTTCGAAATGGGTCTGACGCACGGTTTAATTACCTCTTCGGTCCTTGTAACTTTCATTTGCTTTGTAATTTCGTCATTTTTTGTTTTTTAAGTTTTTTTACTTTAGTCTTTTTTTATTCATATTATTATTATTATTATTATTATTATTATTATTATTATTATTATATGTATGTATGTATGCATATGTAGCGACCTAAAAATTTACGAGTTCGCTAAAAGTACGTAATTTGATTTTCCTTACGTTTTTTGGAAATATTTAAAAAGATGAGAAAATTCTTTAAAAATTCGTGTTTTGGAAAATAAAAGACTTGGAGTCGCCACCGGCCACTGATGTAGGCCGGACACCATAAAACCAGAAATTCGATCAAAACGGGGTTCGGGAGTCGATTACGGATGTAGGCCGGACACCATAAAACCATAAAACCGTAAAAAGAAAACAATAATTACCGCTTTATTAATATTAAACTTTGTGAATTAAAGTGATGATTAATTTAAAATCAGGCTATACATGCGAGTCTATTTTAAGGGTCCCGTTATTCGAAAGTAAAAGACATGACCACCATCACTGCGTTTGATACTGGCCGCATTTACCGTCAAATAAAAGGACATCGCATTTGGCAAAATTTAATATCTTAATGCAATATTTACAATGCATGGCAAATATAAATCAATACATAATTAAAAAAACAAATGTGCAAAATCACAACATATGGCATAATGGAAAGGTACAATGAAAATAAATAAGAAAAAAAACTCTCTCATGTGTCAACAAGATACCATAAATATTACTTTGTATAATAAGAAAATACTTGCATATATATATATATATATATATACACGTTAAAATTAAAAGAGATACATGAAACAAAAGCCATGCATTTCATTGCAACACATACTGGAAAGAAGACAAACTAACAAACCACAAGCTCAATGAATACAATAATATACATTCCTAAAAAACACATGTATGAACTAATTTAAAAGCAACCATAAATAAAGCACACATCATCCAATAAATAAAATAAAGGGTAAACTATACGGGAGACCACCGATCTTTAGGGTTGATGTCGAAATGACCACCGATCTTTTAATTTTATCAAAATGACCACTCAACTATTGATATGGTTCCAATATAGCCACCAGCCGTTAAAATCTAACGGAGAGGCTGACGTGACAGTTAAAAGAAAATTGTATAATTACGCATTTAGTCCCCGTTATTTACACATTTAATCAATTTGGCCCTAATTTTAATTTAATAAAATAAAATTATTTAATCAATAGTCACCACCAAATTAAAATTAGGACCAAATTGATTAAATGTGTAAATAATGGGACTAAATGCGTAATTATACAATTTTCTTTTAACTGCCACATCAGCTTCTCTGTTAGGTTTTAACGGCTGGCGGCTATATTGGAACCATATCAATAGTTGAGTGGTCATTTTGACAAAATTAAAAGATTTGTGGTCATTTCGACACCAACCCTAAAGATCGGTGGTCTCCCGTATAGTTTACCCTAAAATAAAACACATAACACAAACATATAACTTAAACAAAAACAAATAAGCGAGATACTTAAATAAATAAAGAGGATCATCAACAAATATTATCAATATTTCCATTAAATCATAAGAATGATTACATAGCAAATATATAATAAAAAAGGGAAGAAAATACCAAACTCAAATATATGCTTGATCAATCAAATTCTACGTGTTCGAATATTTCTTTTAGGAGTTGAGTGAGGCTGACGTTGGTTTCTGTTTTTGGGTGGAAATAATTAAATTAAAGATGTGAATTTGGGGCTATCGAATATGGTTTGTGAATGATGAATAGGGGAAACTTGCGGCAGTGGCTAGGGGAAGTTGAAAATGAAAATGGAAACTGTGTAGTAGCTGGTTTTGGTGAGATGAAAAATGAGAATTGGTTTTTCTTTGGGGAGCCGTAGTGTAGGGCTTGGTGAAAAACAATGGCCTCGGTCGAAATGAAAAGAATTTTGGATTTGAAAAAATGGAATCCCCCTGCCGTCGAGATGTTTTGGGTTGTATATATTATTATTTATTTTTTTATCCCATAAAAATGACCCAGGTTTAAGACCTTGGTCACCAAGTAGTTTCCAACTAATAGGATTCAAGCATCAATCCAACCAATGTGAGTGAAACCTTAATGAGGAAGGAGTTTGGATTTTTATTTCTTTTTTTGTATTTTTTATTATATAAAATCATATGGGATGGGCCATGTAATTTTGGGCTTAGGGTATAAGGTTTTGGGTATTAAAATGGTAATGTGGATTGATCTTATTTCGAGCATTTTAATTTAAACCGAACAAAATTTAGTGTCTACAACAATATATATATATATTACTTATTATATATTATTTACGCTTATACGTACATACATTATTATTAGTATTATCCTAATATTATATTTGGGTATATGACATAGTATTATATATAAGTAATATAGTATATTTACATAATATATAGTATATTATTATTACATATATATATATATATTACTTTTTATTGATATGTTAATACGATTATTATTATTTTTTAATTATTTTGTTAATATATATTATATCATTGTACTTAATATATTATGTATATTACTTTATGTTTAGAACATTATAAATACATGTACATTATCATTACTATTATTATTATTACTACATAATATATGTATATTATATTATATGTATATTATATTATTATACCTATATATATTGTGTTTATTTTACTTCAGATATTTTTCTAAACTCGGCCAATTTAAGGGAATGTTTTTCACTTTATTTCGGAATCCGGCTAGGAAGTGACATCCTGACTCATTCAGGTGTCATCTTCATCGGTATTTCGTAAATAAGGAAATGTTCTCCTTAGACCGTTTTTTAGGGATTAAATTTTAAATTTAAAAATCTTATTTTATTTTCTTGCAATGACAACACTCAATCAACGTGGTACCAATTTGGGCGTTGTGGGGTGTTAATCCTTCCCCACGCGTAACCGACTCCCGAACCCAAAATTTTGAATCTCTGGTTACCTTTTAACGGTGTCCGGCCTACCAAAGTGGCCGGTGGCGACTCCACCTCCTATTTTCCACATTTTCCACCATTTTTCCATTTTTAAAACGTTTACGGTATTCTATTGAGAACGTTATCCCGGTCTTCAGATGACGTCTCCTTCGACTCCGTAAAAATACATTTTTCCTTAAAACATCTATTTTTCGTAGAGGGTAAAATGCCTATTACGACAGATGGCGACTCCGCTGGGGACATTTTTTAGAGAGTCAGGCCAATGTTGATTTTGTGTTGTCTTGCAAGAAATTCAAATTTTTGATTTAATTTTTAATCCCTTGGCATTCATGCATGAGCTTTCTACATGGGCTCCTCAACCCTTTAAGTGGGAGAGATTACTTCGCTTCGTGGGGTTTTCACCTTCGTAGTGTTGTAATGTGCTCCTTGAGTACTGGTCCTTATATTTCGTGGGGTTTTCACTCATGTATGGCATAAGGGTCGTATTCCCCCGAATCGATGTCCTCGCGACAGTTCAGGTACCCTTTCCTTTAGACTCGAACCTTATATAGTAAGCCGTAAGAGCCAACCTTTTAAAACCATGCGAAACTCTGCCCGTTTAGTGATCACCCTTTATAGGCTTTGGTGCTTTTATTTATTTTATGTATAGTTTTTTTTTATCTTTTTTTACCATTTAATTTATTCATTCGGTTATTTTGAACTGACATCATTTTCTTGTTTAGATCGCATAATATTAAATTCACAAATTTTGCATTAATTGCATGACACCATCATTTTAATTTTTTGCATTTCACCAACATAAAGTATTGATTCACAACTGATTCCTAATTTGAAAAATTCATTATCGGGAGAAAATCTAGTACCCTAGATATCAAATGCAACATTCAAAGTTGCAAATAAATCCCGTGAGTTCGGAAGTTAAGTCACGGGAACCATTTTTGAATCAGTACCTCTGTATCTAGGGCATACACCTTGCATTTACATGCATACATTCACAATTTTGAAATTGGTCCCTAGGATGCCCCGTGCCAACAATACCATATAAAGTGAAGTCTAGCATCATGTTGAACCTACGCAAGGACCCGGTCCAAAGGCATTTTTGAGAATAACCTTCGCGTTCATACAGACATTATGCCTCTACAAGGCTCCACATCCATGGGCATTTCCAGATCCGACTGGGGGTAACACAACGCGTTCATGAGAATAATGAAAGCCCTACGAGGAAATGCGAAAAATACCCCTAGCTTCGAATTCGCTTCAGTCTAGACCAAGTTCAATAAAAATAATTTTGGGGCATACACCTGAAAAGATAACTCCACATGAAGATAATCAAGCCAAGTAAGATTAGGGGCATCCTCACAAAACAAGATCGATAACTCAATATCAACCAAACATGAAGTCAACGGCATCCCTTTGAGGGGCAAAAAAAATCATTCACGTATTCATTGAGATCATTTAGCATCAAATGCATGCAACATACATTCGCACGAGTTATCATGCATTTAGATTAAACACATACATTTAGACATAAAGTTACATACATCCATCACGCATTCATTTTTTGCTTGAACACATAAAAATGTCCAGGAATGAGACCGAAGAACCTCAATCACGGGGGCAACAACATGATGATAAACCTCTAGTCCTGAAGAAGGCCGAATATGCAGACAAGCTCAAACATCCAGCCCAATGGCAAAACTTTGAACAATTACTAATTAATGTTCTTCTTCACTTTCAGATCTAACGCTACTATTGATGGAGCAATAGATTAAAGTTTTCTCTAGAACTCGACTCTTCTCTAATGATGTAGCAGATCTTACTTTTTTCCGGTCTCGTCTCTCCGTCAGTGGTGTAGTGGATCCCATTATTTTCGAATCATGTCTCTCCGTTAGTGGTGTAGCAGATCCAACCCTATCCAAGTCTCGCTTCTTCGTTGATGTTGCAGCTAGACCAAACTTCTTCCTCAGATATTATATCTTTCTTGTAATTGTAGCTAAAAAAGAGTAAACTAAAAAGAAAAAAAAAAGAAAAAGAGAAAAATCAAAAAAATCAAAAAAATCAAAATCAAGAAAAATCAAAAATAAAAATCAAAGCTTCATCCTCCGATCCTACCCTCCGTTGATGGAGTGGTTAGGTCTAAGTTATCATCATCCGATCCGGTTCCTCCATTGATGGTGTAGCCAGGTCCAAGTTGCTCTCATCTGATCTTGTTCCTCCGTTGATGGCGTAACAAGGTCTAAATTACAGATATTCAAGCTCACTTCTTGCGTTGATGGAGAGGTTGAGTCCAAGTTACAGCTGTTCGATCCGCCCCTTGCGTTGATAGAACGGTGGGTCCAAGTTGCTTTCATCCGGTCTTGTTCCTCCGTTGATTTTTAACAAGGTCTGAATTGCAGACATTAATCATGCCTCTTGCGTTGATGGAGAGGTTAGGTACAAGTTACAGATATCCAATCTCACCTCTTGCGTTGATGGAGAGGTTGAGTCTAAGTTGCTGATATCCAATTCTACTTCTCTGTTCATGGTGCAGTAGAATCCAAGTATCTGATATCTGATCCTGTCCCTCCGTTGATGGTGTGGCTAGGTTTAAGTTGTTATTCATTCTTACTTTTCCGTTGAGGGCGTAGTAAGGCCTAAATTGATGTTATCTGATTCTGTTCTTCCGTTGATGGAATGACTAAACAAGTATCCCAAATTTCGATCCTGCCTCTTCGTCAGTGTTGCAGGTGGACCAAAACTTTCACCTTTAGACCATGCCTCTTCGTCGGTGTTGTAGCCGAATCAACTCTGCTGACTTCAGACCCTGCCTCTTTGCCGGTGTTGTAACTAGGTCAAACCTTTACTGAGTTTAGGTCTTTCTTCTTCGTCGGCGTTATAGCTGGACCAAAATTTACTGACTTTCGATCCTACCTCTTCGTCGGTGTTGTAGCTGGATCAACCTTACTGACTTCAGACCCTCTCTCTTCGTCGGTACTGTAGCTGGGTCAAACCTTTACTGACTCTAGGTCTTGCCTCTTCATCGGTGTTGTAGCTGGACCAAATCTACTGACTTTCGATCGTGCCTCTTTGTCGCTGTTGTAGTTGGATCAAACCTTATTGACTTCAGACCTTGCTTCTTCATCAGGTGTTGTAGCTTGGTTGAACCATACTATTCTTCGGTCCTGCCTCTTCGTCAGGTGTTGTAGGTGAGCCAAATTTACTCTTTCAAATCATGTCTCACCGTCAGAGTTGTAGCTGTATCAGACATTAAAGCCTTAATCTTTCGATCCTGCCTCTTCGTCAGTGTTGCAGTTGGATCAAAACTATTTTGACAAGCCCGACGGAAATGTTAGCGCAACATGCTTAAACACGGTAAAGTTTAAGATAATGGATAATTCAAATGTCCATCGAAAATCTATTTTCACGAATGGTCGAAGGAAAATAAATCATTTGGAAAAATACAATGTCATGATTGGTATAAACAGATTGTACCCAGGGAATGGTACAACTAGCCAGAGCAAACGGCTACCGGTAAAGGCAACTCAAAACCGTTGATCCCTGTGCATTTGGGAAAAATGTAAAAGAAGCTTCGCATCAAAACTTATCAACTTTCGGTCCTGCCTCTTCGTCGGTATTGTAGCTGGACCAAATCTTCATCTATCGATCATGTGTCTTCGTCAGTGTTGCTGCTGGATCAAGTTTTGCAAACCTTGCCTCTTCGTCAGTGTTGCAGCTAGGTCAAATTTTCTCCAGGCATTGCATCGTCATCAGTGTCGTAGCAAGTCGAGCTCATTTTGTCTCCTCCAACAAATCGCCCCAGATTTTGTCTTCCCCACCGGACCCTTCGTTTTGCTTACAAGAACGACAAGAAGATCAAGCGAAACCAAAGAAGAAGCGGTGGCCAGAAAGAAGGAACTCAAACCCCACCGGACATAAAATGGTTACTCTTTTGTCTTTGCTCTATTCATGTTACACGGCAATGCGCAAAGAGGGGCAGCTGTAGTTCTCATTTTCTGTCCGGGCTTAGCCCAATAAAAAACAGACCCAAATACCCTACCCATTGACCCGAATTAATCAAACCCTAATTTTAACCTAAACTTGAAAACCCTAATACCCCTACACTGCTCAGCCGCCACCCCTTGCCTGTTCAGTCTTTGCGGTGGCCCACGGCGATGCAGTCCTGGCGGAGGCCGGCTTCTGGTTACCTAGAGCTTGAGAGAAAACACATTTGATTATTTTTGTTTGAACTGAAAAATGAGTTTTTTTTTTGTTTTTTTAAGTTATATATCGGTATTAAAAAGTGGGGAAATTGCGTACTAAGTCCCTTCGTCCCTATAAATTTTTCGTTTTTCTCTGTCGCACGGTACAATTGCAATCCAGGTCCCTGTGTTTTTTAATACGTTTTTAATTTGGTCACCAAAATCCCATTTAACCATATTTTAATGGGTAAATTACCCTTATGGTCCTTCTGCCCCAAATTGTTTTTGAAATGGGCCTGTCGCACGGTTGAATTACCTCTCAGTCCTTGTAACTTTCATGTGCTTTGTAATTTCGTCCTTTTTTATTTTTTAAGTTTTAATTTTTTTACTTTAGTCTTTTTTGTTTTTTATTCATATTATTATTATTATTATATGTATGTATATATATATTTATTACTTATTATATATTATTTACGTTTATACGTACATACATTATTGTTAGTATTATCCTAATATTATATTTGTGTATATGACATAGTACTATATATAAGTAATATAGTATATTTACATAATATATAGTATATTATTATTACATATATATATATTACTTTTTTGTATATGTTAATACGATTATTATTATTTTATAATTATTTTGTTAATATATATTATATCATTATACTTAATATATTATGTATGTTACTTTATGTTTAGAATATTATAAATACATGTACATTATCAACACTATTATTATTATTATTATTATTATTATTATTATTACTACATAATATATGTATATTATATTATTATACCTATATATATTGTGCTTATTTTACTTCAGATATTTTTCTAAACTCGACCAATTTTAGGGAATATTTTCTACTTTATTTCGGAAACCGGCTAGGAAGTGGCATCTTGACTCATTCAGGTGTCATCTTCCTCGGTCTTCGTAAATAAGGAAATGTTCTCCTTGGACCGTTTTTTTAGGGATTAAATTTTAAATTTAAAAATCGTATTTTTATTTTCTGGCAATGAGAACACTTAATCAACGCAATACCAATTTTGGGCGTTGCGGGGGTGTTAATCCTTCACCACGCGTAATTGACTCCCGAACCCAAAATTTTGAATCCCTGGTTACCTTTTAACAGTGTCCAGCCTACCAAAGTGGCCGGTGGCTGTAGCGATCTCCTTTTTTCGAAGTGTTTTGCTAAAACATGGGGTTTCAAGGTGTTTGTAGGTCTTTCAAGTATTTAAAAATATATTATGTGGGGTTTCATAAAAAACCATATTTTATTAAAAATGGAGTCGCCACCGGCTACTAAGGTAGGCTGGACACCATAAAAACCAGAGATTTAGAAAAATGTTGGGTTTGAGAGTCGGTTACGGATGGGGAAGGAGTTGCACCCCCACACCGCCCAAAATTGGTACTTTAATAATTACCGCTTTATGAATATTAAACTTTTCGGATTAGAGTCACGGTTAAATTAAAATTTGATTATAAATGCGAGTAAATTTTAAGGGCCCCGTTATTCGAGAATAAATCGATAGACCACCATCACTGCGCTTGATACTGGCCATATTTACGCTCGAATAAAAAGGCACATCGTTGACAATTGATATCTCGTTATGCAATCTTAACAAACATAAAAAAGAATATATCTAATTTAACATTACATTGAAAAAGCATGATCATAAATAAAAGCATGTCTCAAGAATCAAAATGAAAACTAAACGTAAACATAAACATGGTAAAAAAACATGTTTCAAGGTTAAATTAACTAAATATAACATGCCTAAACACATAAAAAACCACAAGTGCAATATATGCATGACATGATATAAAACATGATACTAAAATAACAAAACAACATTATCACCATATTGCACTAAAACTTCATCAGATGAAACAAATTACATGAATACACTAAAAACATATCATCATATTAATATGTAACAAATATCACCTATTCTTAACGTACACCTTAAAACAAAAAATAAAACATTATAGAACACATATATACATGATAAATAACTAAACTAACATGATCACTTAATAAAACATATGTATACAACATGAACAAACAAACAAAATGATATATTAGCATGATAATACACATGTTATGAAAACATAAATAAATGCACATAATATGCCAACCAAAATACATAAAAAAACATGAAGAACCATATAACATGATGTACAAACGAAATTAAAACATAAAATATAAAATAGACATATATGTATAATACGAACAAAATAAATTTAAACACAAAAACCTGATATCAGGAATAAATACACATGTAAAAAACATAAAGTAAAATAAAAAACACATAGACACTAGAGAGCAATGTAACCATAATAAAAAACAAAAAAACATAATTATTTAAATCACTCAAAGGGACTGAAATGAACTAAAAACAAAATCAGAAAAGGAAAATTAAATAAACAAGAGACACATTCAGGGACTTAATTAAAAACTGAAATAAGCTTGCAAGGACCGAATACATAGTATAACCAAGAGGCAAGCTCAAAGTGCAAACATCCAAAACGCAAATGGTCTAGGCCAGTAATTTTACCATTTTAAAACTGATTCGGTTTAATTTTAGGACCAAATTGAAAATTTTTTAAAAGAAAGAGGGATCGTATCTGTAATTGTATGAAAGGGCAGACTCAAACTGAAAATTCCAGAAATACGGGAGGATTTAAGAAGTAATTAAACCATTTAAAAAAATAAAACTCTATAAAACCCATTTATTCGACCAAATTTCACCCTTTAACCATTTTTTTAAAAAAACCCTCGAATAAAACTTCCCCCTTTTTTATTTTTCTCTCAAACCCAAACCCTAAACCTCTGAAAACCACCCCGATCACCGTACTTAGCCATCAAGTTGGTCTCATACGAGGTTCGGTCATAAGGCCACCTCAAGCCGTCCTAGACCAGGGCTTTCGGCCACCAAAAAACAACCCTAAAAGAACCAGCCACCCCTCTACTTTAAGCCAAAAAAACTTAAACCCTTTACTACTCTGAACCACAAAGACGAACCCCTCTTGAACGGCTTACCAAGATGGCTTATCGCTGGCGAGATAAGGTTCTTAGACTTCGGTAAACCCTATTTCTTTATTATTTTGATGCATGCATAAGAGAGAAAAGAAAGAAGAGATTACCACTGGATTTTTTTTGAACTCGTAAGACTCTTTTTTTTTAAACTGGCTGTTGTCGTCTTAGATCTTAGTTTTGATTTACGTATATGTTCTCTGACTTTTTGTTTTGGTAGAGATAAAAATAAAATACATGTTTTTTTTCTGATTTGGTACTGACAATAGTAAAATACATGTTTTTTTCTCTATTTTTGCACGTCCCTGAGCGGTGGTTGAGGGGCCCGTGAAGGAAGCATGGTAGAGGTGTTCACTTTGTCAGACTCATTCTCGGCCGTTGGATCAGATCTGATCCAACAGCTAGGATGCCTTGTTGCATGGACAGCCCAGATGCAATCTTAGAAGTGGTGGGATTGCATGAGATGGTGACACGTGGCGTCTGGGAAACCGAGGAGTCTTGTACGTGGACGTCGCGCGTGACCTCACGCGGCCAGCTGGAGAGACGCATTTGCTTTGATCATGGACGTTGGATCTGGATTTGATCCAACAGCTCTTAGTTGGCTGCCATAAAGAGATAGAAGCAATTAGGGTTAGATATTTTTAGGGTTCAATTTAGTCTGGGTTTGTGTTTGGCCGGTTGGGCCATGTAATTTTTTAATTTTGGGCTCTATAATTATGGACTGGATTGTTAGCATTTTGGATTTAAATACATTTGGGTTTTATTTTATTTAAGTTATATTTTAATACAGCCCAATTAACATATATATCACATACGTTCAAACACATAACATACAAGCATATACATTTGTTCACACATATTTTACATATACAAACAATGCATACATAAAATATAAACATACATATGACAAACATTCCATGATAATTACTAATACGTACACATACATAATATATAGTATACATGCATTCACACATTAATCACACATTAATAATTATATAATATTTGCAAATTAACACAAAATTTATACACCTGATAAAAATGAATGATTACAGTTGCCCCTCTTTGCTTATTCTCGCTGAACAGGAACAAAGCAAAGATCATAAGCACTCATTTTTATCCGACTTCCCTATCTGTAGCTTCAGAAACACGTGTTCTTCTAGAACTCTCCACTTTTCATTAGCCGAATCTTTAGGTTCGTAAGTTCTTCCTATATAGAGCTTCTTCACCTTCTGATCTTGGAGTTACAGGTCCTTCCTATATAAAACATTTCGCTCTGAAGTCTTGAGTTACGAGTCATTCCTATATAGAACTTCTCACCCTGAGACGCAAAGCTCGTAGTCTTCCCTGCATAGAACTCATCGCCTTTAACACGGAGGGTTTTTCCTATATAAAACCTTCTGCATCACGGATGAATTCTTCCGACTGGGAGTTTTTCCTATATAGAATTGCTAGTCTTTAAACCTTAGAGTCGTAAGTCATTTCTATATAGAACTTTTAGCTTCTAAAGTCTCAGAGTTACGGGTTCTTCCTATATAGAACCTTTCATTACGATGACTCGAAAATATAGGCCATTCCTATATAGAACCTTTATCTTTGAATTAGGGTTTACGCCAAACTGGCTACCGAACTTTCTGGACTCGCACTATTAAGGCTGTCAAAATCTTTCTTCAAATTAATCTACTTCTTCAATACGAAGTCACAGATCAAAAGTCATTGGCAATCTGTAAGTACCTGTTTAAAATGGACAAAATGTTATGATAAATGAGTTAGCATGCTCCTAATCCTAGGGATGTCTAACTATATATGATGCATGAGTGTCAATATCTCGATGTGTCTGCTTCCGCAGTCAGTTAGTCTCGACCCTCTGCTTGCTTTCTCCTCTTTTTCTTCTTCTGGTGATGGTACCCTATCTCACTGTTAGGTTCAACCATTTCAGCCTTTTTTCTGAGTTTCTGGCCTTAAGTTCTAAAGTGCCCTTTCGAGATTTTGCTTTAAAGAGTTTTTTTATAGGGGCCCTTACGGATTTTCACCTGGGAAATCCATATTGTCGTCTTGAATATTTTCTCGGATAAATATGAATGGCACATGACATTGGTTATCTTATTCTGATGCTCGAAGTCTTCCCTTCATCGTGCCTCGACATACATTATGTAGAAAGCATGAGATCAAAGTTAATTATATCTTCTAATCACCTGCATTCTCAGGGTTAGATTATAGTAATGCTCAGAAATCTTTTGTTTATCATAAGTCTATGTTAACCTGTTTGCATGATGCTTATGAAAACAATGAGAAGACAAGAAAAGGAAGGCACAAAAATATGATTTTATTGACATTAAGGACTTGGAACAGTTTTGGAAAAGTCATGGCAAACATAAGGACAAGGGAAAGTAGAACATGAAATGCAACCCCCCCCCAAAAAAAATCCATTGTATGAATGATGCGTGATCTTGTCAACCGAAATAGAATCTTTGCCCAGAGCTCCTTTTTCTGGTACCCGTGAGGGTAATCTTACTTACGGGAGGCCCAATCTTAAAATTTATCTGAGTCGCCCTTAACGGGTTTTCAACTCAGATCCCTCATTTGCTTCAAGACGCCCATTTTCAGGTTTTTTCCTCGAGTCGCCTTTTTATTTTTTATTTTTTATGAAGTGTCTTTTCAGGTTTTTGCCTCATTTCTTTTATCCTTTCATTTTTTTCATTTTTCATTTTTTTTCCATTTTTTCATTTTTTTCATTTTTTTCAAACATAGTACTTCTTAAATGAATCAAAATTCATAAGATTTTTCAATTCTTCTCCCTCCATTTAAGTTAAAATCAACGCTCCTCCTGAAAAGGCCTTCTTGATGACATATAGCCCTTCCCAGTTAGGCATCCACTTTCCTCGAAAATCTTTCTAAATTGGGTGGATCTTTTTAAGCACCAGATCTCCCTCTCAAAATTCTCTCGGGCGCATTTTCTTGTCATATGCTCGCATCATTCATTTTTGATACATTTGACTATGGCAGATGGCTTTCAGCCTCTTTTCTTCGATGAGATTTAACTGGTCAAGTCTGGCTTGCACCCACTCTGACTCATCGAGTTTTATTTCATTCAAAACCCGGAGTAATGGAATTTCAACCTCAATGGGTAGTACCGCCTCTGTATCTTATACTAAAGAATAGGGTGTTGCCCCTGTTTATGTACGGACAGATGTCCGGTATGCGAACAGAGCAAATGGCAGCTTCTCATGCCAATCTTTGAATGTGTTTGTTGTCTTCGCAATGATTTTTTTATGTTCTTATTTGCCGCTTCTACTGCCTCATTCATCTTAAGACAGTAGGTTGTGGAATTATGGTGTGTTATTTTGAATTGGTTGCATACCTCAGTCATTAATTTTTTATTTAGGTTGGAAGCATTGTTAGTGATAATCCTTTCCGGCAACCCATATCGACAAATAAGCTCCTTCTTTAGGAACTTGCACACCGTTGTCCTTGTGATATTGGCGTAAGATACTGCCTCTACCCATTTAGTGAAGTAATCAATGGCAACCAGAATAAAACGGTGCCCGTTGTAAGCCTTCAAATGAATCTGTCCAATGACATCCAAGCCCCATGCTGTGAACGGCCACGGTGAGTTCATGGTGTGTAAAGGTAAATGAGGAGCATGGATCTTATCGGCATATAATTTTGCACTTATGACATTTCCTGGCATAATCGATGCAGTCTCCCTATGTAGTCGACCAGAAATAGCCATATCTCATGATTTTTCTAGCTATTGATAAACTATTGGCATGCGTTCCACACAAACCATCGTGCACTTCTTCCAAAATTTCTCTCGCCTCCCAGGCGTCTACACATCTCAACAACATTTGATCATAGCCTCTTTTGTACAGAATCTCCCCGTCCATAACATATCATGTTGCCATTTTTCTGAGTGTTTTTTGATCATTTTCGTTTGCTACTTCGGGATGGTTTTGAAACTTGATATGTTGTAAGATATCGTAATACCAAGGGTTGCCATCTATTTCTTCTTGCACATTATAATAGTGAGCTGGCCTCTCAAAAGTTTGTATCTCGATTGGCTTCATTTCTGCTTTCGTATTTGCTTTGAACATGGAGGCTAGGGTTGTCAGGGCGTCTGCCATCTGGTTGTCTTCTCTAGGAAGGTAAGTGAAACTGACATTTTCAAATTCTTTGATGAGCTTTTGGATTAACTCGTAGTATTTGACTAGCTTCAGATCCCTAGTTTCCCATTCTCCTCGCAACTGATAGATCACTAAGGACGAATCTCCGAATACTCGAAGTTCTTTGATCTTTCTTTCAATGGCTACATTTAGTCCCATGACACAGGCTTCGTATTCAGCTATGTTGTTTGTGCAAAAGAATTCTAGTATACTGGTGAAGGGATAGTAGACATCCTGTGGAGAAATTAGCACAGCTCCTATTCCGTGGCCAAGGACATTGGAGGCTCCGTCAAAGTAAAGCTTCTACGAGCCATCACCTGAAACAACGTCGTCCCCAGTTGTAATGCACATCAAATCCTCATCTGAGAAATTGAAGTTCAAAGATTCATAATCATTTGAAGCAAGGCTAGCTAAGAAATCAGCTATAGCACTTCCTTTCACAGCTTTCTGGCTCACGTAGATAATGTCAAACTCAGATAACAGCATTTGCCAGCGGACCATCCTATGCTGGTGCTGCCATTTGAAACTTCAAGGGGTCCAATTTGGATATCAACCAGGTGGTATGGTACAACATGTACTGTCTAAGCCTTTTGGTAGTCCAAACCAAAGCACAACATAGCTTCTAAATTGGCGGGTATCGTGCTTCATAATCATTGAACTTCTTGCTTAGGTAGTAGATGGCTCTTTTCTTCTTCCCAGACTCATCATGTTGGCCCAACACGCAACCCATAGAGTTTTCAAAAACTATCAGGTAAATGATCAATGGCCTGTTTGGGACCGGTGCGACTAAGATCGGAGCATTCGTCAAGTACTTTTTAATCTTCTCTAGAGCTTCTTGACATTCCTCATCACAGACCCTTGGGTTATTCTTCCTAAGTAGTCTGAAGCCAGGTCGCACTTATCTGTTAATTGAGAGATGAAACAGGAGATGTAATTTAACCTTCCCAGGAAACCTCGTACTTCTTTCTGAGTATGGGGCGAAAGGAGGTCTTAGATAGCCTTTACTTTTTTTGGATCGATCTCAATCCCCTTTCTACCCACTACAAACCCCAAGAGTTTCCCAGATGTGACTGCGAAGGTGCATTTAGCCGGGTTAAGCTTCAACTGGTATTTTCACACTCTTTAGAATAGCTTTCTCAAGTTTTGAATGTGTTCTTCCTCAGTTTGGGACTTAGAGATCATATCATCCACGTATACTTCTATCTCTTTGTGCATCATATCGTGGAAAAGAATCAACATTGCTCTTTGATAAGTCGCCCTTGCATTCTTAAGTTCGAAAGGCATCACCTTGTAACAAAACGTGCCCCACATGGTTACAAAAGTGGTCTTCTCCATGTCATCTGGGTCCATCTTTATCTGGTTATATCCTGAGAAACCATCTATGAATGAGAACAACAAGTGTCACGCAGTATTGTCAACCAACGTGTCAATATGTGGCAAAGGGAAATTGTCTTTAGGGCTTGCTCGGTTGAGATCTTTGTAATCTACACCCATGCAGACCTTCCCATCCTTTTTCGGCACCGGTACGATGTTTGTAACCCATTCAGGGTATTTGGCAACTTCTAGAAAGCCAGCATCAAACTACTTTTTCACCTCTTCTCTAATCTTTAACAGCATATCAGTCCTCATTCTTCTGAGCTTTTGCTGGACTGGTTTGCATTCTGGCTTGGTTGGCAGCTTGTGCACCACTATGTTTGTATTCAACCCTGGAATGTCTTGATAAGTCCAAGCAAATGCGCCTTTGAACTCTTGGAGCAGGTCTATTAGTTCGCGCCTGTTTCTGAGGAAAATGTAGTCCCGATTTTCACTTCTTTTCTCTCCTCATCTGTTCCCAAGTTTACTTTATGTTTCTTCTTAGTGGGGCATGATTTGCCTCTCTTCATTGGCCATCATCCTTACCAACTCTTCAAGAACCTCGCATTCTGCTTCGTTGTCCACTTCTTCAATTTCTGCCGAGATCTCGGGGCGCTCGAAATCTACCTCGAGATTGATTTCAGAATCATTCATACATTTAATTATGGGGACCTTGCATGGAATGAGAACGAATGTATTAGGAAGATAATGATTTTAAATGAAGTAAATGAATATGAATAAGAAATGAATGAATGAAGTGAATGAAATGTTTTCCATTTAAGAAAACAAGGAAGATATCCTTTCATTGCAAACAAAAAGTTAACATAGATGCCCTATACAAAAGATCCTCATTGCCCATGGGCAAAAACAAAAGGGTTAATTCGAAGCATTACTCTGATCTGACCCTAAAGACTACAGGTAGATCAATGTAGCTCTAGTTATTGAGAGTTTCCCTGGGACGATAAGGGCGGATGCTGGTCAACACATTGCTGCCATTGTCATCTTCAGCTATCATGTTGATGGACATCCCTTCAAGCGATTCACTGAACATCTCAATCTCGTTAAGTATGCCATTTTCCCGAATTGCTTCTTGTACTTTCTGTTCTATATGGTCAATTCCTCTAAAGATAAAAATATATTTTAAATGAGGGAAAAATATCGGTCTCCATGAAATATATTCTCCCTTGAGTCTAGCCCTCATTTGTTATTCCTTCATTCTGTATTCCCCTCTCCTCTGTTGAATGCTCAGTTTGTAGCCAAGCCCAAAATGATCTTTCTTGGTAATGACACTTCTGGGTCGTAGGCTTCCCTGCAATCTTCTTCCTAGCCCTCTTCTTATTTTGGCGCATCGGCTTAAAGTTTCAGAAACGGTCATCTTAGTACAATTAGATAACCTGGGTAGGGGATCCGACTACCTTCTGCAACGAATATAGTATTTACAAGTTTTAATGCTCGGAAAGAACATTCCACTGCCTCTTCATCATTTTGGATATAGGGGGCATCCGATGTTACCAAGGCGATGATCTCTTACTCAGCCTCTATAGTGACCAACTTGCCTTCAATTACGAATTTCACTTTCTGATAGAGTGATGAGGGGACAGCTTATGTCGAGTGAATCCATGGTCTTCTTAATAAGCAACTGTAGGTCGACTTTATGTCCATCACCACGAAATCAATTGTATACTCTATCGACCCAATCAGCAAAGGTATTTCAATTCTTCCAAGTGACCCCCTTTGAGTATTGTCAAAGGCTCTCACGGAGTTATGACAGGGTTTCATGTAAGAGTCATCTACTGGTAGCTTTTGCAGAGTCACCATCGGTAGTACATTTAACACCGACCCATTATCAATCAGTACTCCTAGAAAAATATACCCCTGTAGTGGGTTGTAATGTTTAGAGCCTTGGTGGACCCACCCCATACCTCCCTCCGGGATCTCGTCATCGCTGAATGTTATGTAGTTGTATGCGGTGATATGCCCCATTATTCTGTCCAGCTTAGACACAAAAATGTCAACGGGTACAAACGTTTGATTTAGCACCTTTAACAATGCATCACGATGCTTCTCCGAACTCAAAAGCAACTCCAACACCGTAATCCTTGTTGGTTGCTTTCGCAGGTGTTCCACTACATTGTATTCACTATGCCTCATGAACTTTAGAAATTATTGTGCCTGAGCCTCAGATACCCGTTCGTTAATCTTTGGAGGGGGTTTCTCGCCAAATATCTTTACATGACCAGCAATGTACCTTCTCCCTTATCCTTGGTAGCTTCAGCAGACGTCAAAGCTTCCGAAGAGTAACACCTGTCGCTCCTCGTGAAATGGCCTACTTCGTTGACACTTTCATCTTTCTTCGTCTGTTCATCTTTCTATGTTGGCTCTTCTTATACCCTTTGTTCCTCTTCCTCACTAGGTTTTGACTTCTCTGGTATAGTCACGTTGGCTGCATAATTCCATGGAGTCTGCCACATGTCTTTGAACGAAAACAGCGCTGGTGCTAAGCTGATGATTTTAGGGGCCACCTTTGCAGCTTCTGCTTGAGAAGAACTTGCCTCTTTTGGTCTAGATGGGATGACAAAGGGCCTGTCTATTCCATACTTGATGATGGGGCTATCTGATGCACATGTATCTAACCCATTCTTTCTTGCGACCTCCTCAAGAACTCTATCTTCTTACTATCTATCAGATGTTGAATCAATCTCCTGAATTCTTCACATTATTGGATGTCGTGCCCTCCGTCCTGGTGGAACTCACAATAAGCTCTACATCTCTTCTGCACCACTTTCATTCCCTGTCAATCAAGCGTGCCATGCATAATTGTTGGAACACCCACCGTAAGGGAGACTTAATTTCTGACACATCTTCTTTGGTCTTCCTAGCAGAGTATTACTCAATAGCGTTCATGCGGTTCCCGTGATTAGGTAACGGGTTAGCGGCCACGTTCGGTTCTTCAAACTTTAATACCCCCGAATTAATCAAACTCTGCACAAGTTTTTTAAATACGAGGTAATTTTCAGTGGAGTGACCAGGGGCACCGCCATGATAATCGCAATGTGCGTTAGGATCATACCATGACGGAAATGGAGGCTTGAAAGGGGTAACATAGTATGGGCGGACCAAGTCAGCTTTATATAACTGAGAATAGAGCTCGGTGTACGAAACTGGTAACGGAGTAAAGGTTGCTTTCTCTTGATCCTTTCTTGGAGCTCTTCCATATCTTTGGTTTAAGTTCTAAGCCATCCATGTTGATGCTTGCGGCTGAGAGACCGTAAAGTTCTTTGGGGCATTATAAGTGCTCGCAGTATTTACCTCATTCTCTCTCTTCTTGTTGTACTTTCGAGAGTTATCCCCGCTGTCAATCCTGCCACTTTTGATTGCCAATTCGAGAGACTCACCAGTCTTGATCAAGTCGGTAAAGCTCTGAGTTGTATTATTGATAAGGCGATCGAACAATGTTCCCTTCAGAGTATTCACGAATAGGGGCGTAATCTCATGCTCAGAAATTGGTGGCTGGATCTGAGCAGCCACCTCTCGCCACCTCTGGGCGTATTGTCCCAGACTCTTGTTAGACTTCTGTCTCATATTTTCCAACATGATCCTGCTAGGGGTCATATCCGTCACATGTTTTTATTGCTCAATGAATTCCTTTGAAAGGTTCTTCCAGGTTTTGATGTTTACCCGGCTTAATTGGGTGTACCACCGGAGTGTTGCCTCAATCAGACTATCTTGGAAATAATAAATTAAAAGTTTTTCATCCTTGACAAAGGTTGTCATCTTTCGATAATACATGGTCACATGCGCGGAATGACATGAAGTTCCATCATACTTGTCAAATTTTGGAGTTTTAAATTTTGGTGGTAAAATAAAGTTAGATGCCAGGCTCAGATCACTAGTCTCATTCCCTGGTTCATCTGTGGTTTGCAGTGCTTTAAATTTTTCTTCCATGAGGGGAAATCTTTCTTCCTATTTTTTTCCACTTCCGTTCTAATATTCTCGACCAAATTTAGATTCGTCACCTCTTCTTCGTAGAATGCCTCTGTATCAACAGGTTGGCTTTCAATTGCCCCTGCCTGAAGACTAGCAGATATCCCCACAGGGTCAATGTATACTCTTCTTGTTGGACTTGGCGTCTTTGGTTGAACCTTGCTGTGAGATGCGGTACCTTCTAGCTCTTGGGCGACTTCGTCTTTAACCTTCTCTTTCCCATAGCTTTTTTCCAGCAATGCGGTTAAGTCTGATACTATCGCAGCTCATGATTGAGTGATCTGATCGCTGAGGTGCTATCTAGCTTCTTTGAAGTGTACTTCCAAATCCTTCTGCCATTTTTCCAAACTGACTATTCTATCCTTTATTAGTTTGCTTTAGAACTGAGTAAAGTATGGATGCGGAATGGTTGCGGCTTATCTTTTAGTTTAAATGTCACAATATGTACACTATTAATATTTTTGCATAGAAAGATGAATATATGTATAATGATGCAAATGCCATGATGCAATACAAGAATGTATGCAAATAAAGGTACTAATTCCGCTGGTAATCACCATTTTGAACTACTTTTATAGGAATTAAAGGGTCCATATTACAAAATATTAAAGTAGGGTTCTACACATAAGCCTTAACTCTAGCTCCTAACTTCTCGATAGCTCTGAGCAGTTTGATGAACCTAGGCGCTTCTTTCATGTTCGAGGTTATGAAAGGTCGAAGGGCTTCGGCTTCTGCAGCTAAATCCGACACATGTCCTGCAACTCATCGTATCTCAACCATCAGGGTCATGTAATACTGGTCTCTGTCTTGAATCTTCTAGAGGCATCACAAAGTCTTCGCCGCCAATAATTGTCTCCTGCTGCTGCAGCTTTTTCGAATACCCTAATTCTCCCCATGTAATCCTGAACGGTTGCCTCGAGTGACTTAATGCGGGCTCGTAACATACCGATTTCACACTCCCATTATTGTAGTTTGATAAAACTATTCCTCCGATGATAGGTCTAAAAGGACCGCTCTAACTCTGTCAGTCTCCCTTCTAACTCGACGTCTTAATCCTGGCTCTGATTCAGGCTTTGAACAATGTCGTAGTACAAGTTCTGTATCTCTAGCAGTCTATTCCTGCTCCCCATGGATTTCCTCTTCCAAACGGCAGTGTTTTCTCTATCGTAGATGCTTACTTGCTTGCCTTTGTCGATCTCTCGCCTAGCTCTTTCTTTCTCTTGGTTAATGGCATCCCTAGAAGACCATCTTTCACTCTCGATGGCTAACTTGCAGCTTTCTAACTCCTTCTCAATTGCTCGCTTGCCTTTGTCTCATTCTTCTTTAACTAAACGCATATCGTTCATTCTTTCCTTCTCTACGACAAGGAATTGGCTTCAGTTGGCATTCTGCACCTTTGCTTGAAGCTGGAGAGTATCTTTTTGGTAGAGAGCATTCTTCTTACTCAAATCTGCGTTCAGCTTCTTCAACTGCCTAACGGTCCCATCTCGTTCATCGACCTATAAACTTTCCTTATAGAGCTCACTCATGTGTTGAGTCTTTAAAGCCTTCATCTTCTTCTTAACTTCCTCGAGTTCATTTCGTAAAATGTCAGCCTCAGACGGTATTATCCTCATAAGTTCCTCAAGTGACATAGTTGGTCCTTGGTCGGGTTCTGGAATCTTGTCGTTAATTCTCAGGAGCCTCCATAGATCGTAATTCGGGGTGGTCATGCATTCGATATCTCCTTCTGCTCTTATCCGATAACAGTGATCCCAAGCTCTCATGATGGTCTGAATCTTCGCTCTGAACTCGCATTGAAAGGAAACTCACTTCGACTTAAACTGGTGGTGACGGGTACAAACTGTTGCGATCCGAATTGGTGAGACACTAAAAGCGGAGCACAAGAAATTCCACCATGTAACCCTAACATTATTAGCCAGTCGTAATCGCCGCAACTGTATAGGAAGTAACTAACCCTACTGAGCCAAAGAACTCTCCACACTATGTCCTCGTCCTTAATGTTCTTAAATATCTGGGTCTATTTCTCCCTCTTCAAGTCTTCTCGTCATTCCTTAGCTAAGTACTCTCGCAAGGGTGAAAAGTCTCGAAATGATATCCCCGGTAAAACCTTTGTTGGTGTCTTCCACATATAGCTCTGGATCAAAACATGTAGTAATTGTGCACACCCTCTAAAATGTCCCTCTTCATGCTTCTGACTTGCATTCAAAGAAATGAAAGTTTCAGTTAAGATTGCCGATACTGGATTCGCCTTTCGCTTCATGCGCTCAAATAGATCTAGGATGGCTACATCGATGCTTCTAAGGACCCTCAGAAAGATGACCAAACCATATATTCCCACAGCGAATAGATCCATCTTCTTCCCCTCATCTGGGTGCACGGGTATGATGTCTCGAATACTCTCACATACAAAGGCTAGGCTATCTCCTCGAACCTGAATCAGGCCATTAACCCAATCGTCACTCATCCCAGCAAAAAAATTGAGCTTCGAAGGGTAATTCTGGTTCCTCGGCGGCTTCGCATAGATCCAATCTTTTTGGACATTTTTCTGATTAAGTAGGGCCGTGTATTCCTCTACGTAGGCATCATATCTTGCTCATTGAAAGCGAAGTAGCAAAAGGCGGGATTCCAGAACTGGAAGATGGCTCGGAGTAAAGGCTGGTTGACTCGGACATATATCAACTGTGCCATGTAGCCGTAACTATCACATAATAGGTCTTGTAGTCTTCGATCCCATCCTTCCTAAATCCTTTTAAGCTCTCATAGGTCATTCTAATAGAGGCTCACGTAGGTGTACCCTGACACTATGTGCTCGCTCAGAAAATTATTACCTTGAGTCCTCTGATTGACTTCTGACCAATGTCTGACGGCTGAGTTTAGTTCATCCTTCTTAAGATACCTGTTTTCCATGATAAAAGATTTTCTGATCGGGCAAACCACTTGATATAGTACCTTTATGTAATGCAAATGCAATGATAAATGCAAAAAAAGCAAAACAAAAAAGAAAACGAGTCAGTACCGGATAAAATAAATAAATACATAAATAAAAGGAAAAATTAAATAAGGTAAACAAACAAAACAACCCTATTTACATCTTGTCTAGAACACCTAGGTTATCCACATGGCTCTAAAATGGTAGGTTTTTATATGTTCTCTACATGCAGTGTTGGTGCTAGGAGGTACCCGAACTGTCTTTGTTGTCCCCTACTAAGGGTAGCAAGGCCCCCGATCATCACCCATTATAGGCTCCTTTCAACCGGGTTCAATTCAAGGGGACACGTTCGCTTATACCCCTACGAAAGAGCGATATCCTCACGAAAGCATAAGGTACTCGAGCCCCGAAGGTACTTTGCTAGGCCCATACGGAGGAACGATATCCTCGCGAAAGCACTAGCGTTTTCCCCCCACTTCAAAGGGACGGATTTATATGCCAAATTTTAAATACGTTAAAATAAACTCACAATTATAACTGAATGTTAATTTAATAGTCATTTTAATCCAGAACTTCCAATATTACTAAAGCGGTAATTATTTGAAAAAGCTTGACTCTCTTTTGTTTTTAAAAAACAAAAAACTTGTATCCCTAGCGGAGTCGCCATCTGTAGCGATCTCCTTTTCTTGAAGTGTTTCGCTAAAAAACGGGGTTTCAAGGTGTTTGGAAGTCTTTTGGGTATTTAAAAATATATTCTGTGGGGATTCATAAAAAATGTATTTTATTAAAAATGGAGTCGTCACCGGCCACTAAGGTAGGCCGGACACCATAAAAACCATAGATTTAGAAAAATGTTGGGTTCAAGAGTCGGTTACGGATGAGGAAGGATTAGCACCCTCACAACACCAAAAATTGGTACTTTAATAATTACTGCTTTATGAATATTAAACTTTCCATATTAGAGTGACGGTTAAAGTAAAATTTGGTTATAAGTGCGAGTAAATTTTAAGGGCCCTGTCATTCAAGAATAAACCGATAGACCACCATCACTGCGCTTGATACTGGCCACATTTACGCTCGAATAAAAGGGCACATCATTGACATTTGATATCTCGTTATGCAATCTTAACAAACATATAAAAGAACATATATAATTTAACATTACATTAAAAAAGCATGATCATAAATAAAAACATGTATCAAGAATCAAAATGAAACCTAAACGTAAACATAAACATATAAACATGGTAAAAAAAACATGCTTCAATGTTAAATTAACTAAATATAACATGCCTAAACACATAAAAAACCACAAATGCAATATATGCATGACATGATATAAAATATGATACTCAAATAACAAAACAACATTATCACCATATTACACTAAAACTTCATCAGATGACACAAATTACATGAATACACTAAAAACGTATCATGATATTAATATGTAACAAATATCACATATTCTTAACGGACACCTTAAAATAAAAAAATAAAACATACAAGAACACATATATACATGATAAATAACTAAACTAACATGATCACTTAAAAAACACATTGAACAAATAAACTAAATGATATATTAGCCCGATAATACATATGTTATGAAAACATAAATAAATGCACATAATATGCCAACCAAAATACATAAAAAAAAAACATGAAGAACCATATAACATGATGTACAAACAATATTAAAACATAACATATAAAATAGACATATATGTATAATACGAACAAAATAAATTTAAACACAAAAAACATGATATCATGAATAAATACACATGTAAAAAACATAAAATAAAAAAAACTCGTAGACACTAAAGAGCAATGTAACCATAATAAAAAATAAAAAAATAAACATAATTATTTAAATCACTCAAAGGGACTGAAATGAACTAAAAACAAAATCAAAAAACGAAAATTAAATAAACAAGAGACACATTCAGGGACTTGATTAAAAACTAAAATAAGCTTGCAAGGACCGAATACGTAATATAACCAAGGAGCAATCTCAAAGTGCAAACATCCAAAACGCGAAAGGTCTAGGCCGATAATTTTACCATTTTCAAACTGATTCGGTTTAATTTTAGGACCAAATTGAAAAATTTTGAAAAGAAAGAGGGATCGTATCTGTAATTGTACCAAAGGGCAGACTCAAACTGAAAATTCCATAAACGCAGGAGGATTTAAGAAGTAATTAAACCATTTAAAAAAATAAAACTCCATAAAACCCATTTATCCGGCCAAATTTCACCCTTTTACCATTTTTTAAAAAACCCTTAAAACTTCCCCCTCTTTCATTTTTCTCTCGAACTCGAATGCCAAACCTCTGAAAACCACCCCGACCGCCGTACTCAGTCGTGCCCGATTGGTCTCAGGCGAGGTTTGGCCGTAAGGCCACCTCAAGCCGTCCTAGACCAGGGCTTCCGACCACCAAAAAACAACCCTAAAAGGACCAGCCACCCCTCTACTTTAAGCCAAAAAAACTTAAACCCTTTACTACTCTGAACCACAAGGACGAACCCCTCTGAAATGGCTCACCAAGATGGCTTATAGCCGGCGAGATAATGTTCTTAAACTCCGGTAAACTATATTTCTTTATTATTTCGATGCATACATGAGAGAGAAAAGAAAAAAGAGATTACCACTGGATTTTTTTTGAACTCGTAAGACTCTTTTTTTTTAACTGGTTGTTGTCATCTTAGATCTTAGTTTTGATTTACATATATGTTCTCTGACTTTTTGTTTTAGTAGAGATAAAAATAAAATACATGATTTTTTCTGATTTGGTATTGACAATATTAAAATACATGTTTTTCTTCTCTGTTTTTGCACGTTCCTTAGCGATGGTTGAGGGGCTGGTGAAGGAAGCAAGGTGAAGGCGTTCACTCCGCCAGACTCGTTTTCGGCCGTTGGATCAGATCTGATCCAACGGCTGGGATGCCTTACTGCGTGGATGGCCCATATGCAATCTTGGAGGCGGTGGAATTGCATGAGATGGTGACACGTGGCGTCTGGGAAATCGAGGAGTCTTGTGCGTGGACGTCACGCGCACGTGGGAGATGGACAGCCCGTGCGTGACCTCATGCGGCCAGCTGGAGATACGCATTTGCTTTGATCATTGTCGTTGGATCTGGATCTAATCCAACGGCTCTTAGTTGGATGCGCATAAAGAGATAGAAGTAATTAGGGTTAGATATTTTTAGGGTTCAGTTTAGTCTGGGTTTGGGTTGGGCTGGTTGGGCCATGTAATTTTTTAATTTTGGGCTCTGTAATTATGGACTGGACTGTTAGCATTTTGGATTTAAATACATTTGGGTTTTATTTTATTTAAGTTATATTTTAATACAACCCAATAAGAATAATAATAACGATAATAATAATAGTAATAAAATACAATAACACATACACATACACACATGGACATATAATATACTTACATACAAGCATTCATACAAATTAACATATATATCACATACGTTCAATCACATAACATACAAGCATATACATCTGTTCACGCATATTGTACATATACAAACAATGAATACATAAAATATAAACATACATATGACACGCATTCCATGATAATTACTAATACGTACACATACATAATATATAGTATACATGCATCCACACATTAATCACACATGTATATATTACATATACTAATCACACGTACATAATATAATATATGTATATAGGCAATAATAATAAATATTAATAATTATATAATATTTGCAAATTAACACAAAATTTATACACCAGATAAAAATGAGTGATTACAGTGGCGAATCCACCTCCTATTTTCCACATTTTCTACCATTTTCCATTTTAAAAACATTTACGGTATTCTGTTAGGAGCGTTATCCCGGTCTCCAAGTGACGTCTCCTTTGACTCCGTAAAGAACACATTTTTTAAAATATCTTATTTTTCGTAAAGTAAAAACCTATTACGACACAGAGCATGCCACATGTCATTTTATCTTTGACTGTTAGAGGGCATTGACGGTCAACGTAACGGAGGGGCTAAATTGGGTGCAATTTGAATTTTGAGGGCTAAATTGGGTGAAATTTTTTCATAAAGGCTTAATTGATTTTTTTTATTTTTTGTTGAGGGTCAATTTGACCTTTAAGCCAAAAATTTATTAATCAAATAGTGAAGATTTATAATCACTTTTTTATTTCGAATCTTAACCATTTGATTAACAAAATTTTCTCTTTTCTTATTTTCGTCCTTCATACCTAGTAAAGCCTAAAAAGTAAAAAAAAAAAATGCAGTATTTTTCCATCAAGACTTAACTGGGTATCGACCCCAAATTTTAATTTTAAATTCGTATTTGACTCAACACCACTAACTAATTTACTTAAAATTTCGAGTTATTATACGGATTCAGTTCCATCATAACCAACACCGTCAGGTCAGCACCACCAAATTGGCTCAATCAATGTCCCAGGACCCCCTCCAGGTTCCCATCCATGCTTTTATCTGCCCCTAGACCGCCAATAATCATTCAACCACTTAAACCTCCATTGCGAGCTAGGACTCACTTTAATTGATTAGAACACTTTTTTATGAAAATAATATTATGATGTGTAGTTCAGTCTAGAGTTTTAACGAGATTTATTGAAAGAAGTCTGTAAAGTATTATTTATGTAGCACAAAAAGCTGGTAGGGGCCCTTGGCCTTAGTCTCCTCTAGTGTGATGAATTTATTCTTTTCATCCTTAAAATTGTAAAGTTTTTATTTGATAAATTATAGAATTGTTCTTTGATCCCCTTAATTTGTAAAATTGTTATTTGTGTCCTAAAATTACAAAGTTTCGGTTACTAGAATTAATTATAATTCAATCTTGTCACCTAGTAAAAAAATTGCTAGCTTCACTAATGGTCTAACGAGGGTCACAGTGTTGAGTTCACAAAATCGAGACATCAACATCAAGTATTAATGTATTCTCAAATGACAATTCATAAATTTGACACTCGAGATTTTGTTACTCATCCCCAAATAGGACATATGCGCACCTCTTGATGGTTCACACATTGTGTCGAGAGCCGTAAATGGCTCATACAAACTTAGTGAGAACCTCAAAGTGCTTGAACAAACAACTTGTTAAGAAAACTGAAAAAGTTTTCGTTTGATGAAGATCAACCAATCAAGCGAATTATGTTCCATCGTGCATCAACACTATGGGTGTAAATGAGCCGAGTCGAGCTTGAGTAGTGCGGAGCTCAACTCGGCTTGTTAAGAATTCGAGTCAAGTATGAGCTAGTTCAACTTGAGTCCAGTTTAAGTAGTGCTGAGCTCGACTAGTTAAGAACTTGAGTCGAGTGTTGACCGAACTTTGATTGAGTAGAACTCGAATAGCTCGCGATCTGTCTCGTCTCATTTTACAGCACTAATCAACACATACAATTATTTTTTTATTAATTTCGATCTACTTATTCAATAAAAGAAACAAGAAAAGTCTTCTCAATTATTTTCTTCTCTTTCAATTAAACATGTACAACATCTTTCATTGTAGGGGGAATTATTATTGTATTATGAAATCAAAACAAAACAAAAAAACATAAAATTAAAGATTCTGTGCCAAAAAAAACCTCAGTTGATTGAAAGAGATAGACATGAACCCTTCAACTTTATTTCTTTTCTTCATTTTCGTTTCATCCTCATTGTCACCAAATTGTAGTTCAGTACGTAATTAAATGTAGACTTTTTTTAACTTGACTTGGAACCAAAAAAATCAATCATATGTGTTATCTTAATGGTGATTTGTTTTTATAAAGGTGAACATGATGACAAACATAGTCGAAATAATATTCGAATAAAAATTGACAAGATCCACGCATATAAATGTGTAATGAAATTTAAATTTAAAATCTCAAAGTTTCCAGTTGACACCCACCCCTCCTTAAGTTGTGGGTTTAAAACTCATTAGGAACAAATTTTCTTTCCCTCTAAACAAAAATTGTTCAAAAAAATTCTCGAAGTTTTCGAAACGTCAATCTTATTATTCAATGAAGTAGACTTTCAAACAATGTCTTTTACGCAAAAAACGAAGAAAAAAAACTTCAATATCATTTATGATTTCGGGTATGAGCTTGGGCTTCATAAAGTTTTGAGGCGATGAAATTGCGTTTAAACCAATCCACTAAATGGGCTCCTAAACAAAATGCTAAAACCTTATTAGTGGATATCGTTTTCTCTTGAAATTACGGGGAATTGATTTTGAGAAAAATATGTCATGCATTAGCGGTGGAAACGAAATATTTTTACAAGTATATTTAGTTTTAGGGTATGTTGATCTAGTTTAGGATTTATGGGTTTAAATGTAGGGTTTATAATTTAGGGTTCACATTTAGAAGTTATAGTTTAGGCTAAATTATCCACTTTCTATTATATTTATTAAATTTAATATGATACCTATATTTAACCAATAAAATTGTGACACATAACAAAATGTCACGCTATCAACTAAATGTATAATGTCACGTGCAGGTACTAAAATGTGTTAAATTTGCTAAATTTAATTAACACATTAGAAAGTATATCGTATTCAAATATATATATATATATATATAGCATATTCAAGTACCAAGTATGTAACATTTGTGGCATTCACATAAAGATATCACACTAAAATATCAAACTCAAGTACTAAGCATATAATATTTGTGACATTCAAATCAGATAAAAAAAATAAAGATATCACATTAAAATATCAAACTCAAGTATTAAATGGTACATTAAACCTTGATTTATCTAATTAAAAATTATGAATTTAAAATATAATTATACAATTTTTTTAAAACAATAAATCTAGTCAAGACGCTAATGATAAAAAATATGAACCCAGTTACGTAGGAAACTTTTGGTCTGGCTAATTAATTTTGTCTATTTTCAATAAGATGAGAATGGAATCTTATCAATCTGTCACCCTCCTCAAACCAAACGAAACGACATTAACATCAAATAATTAGAACTTAACTTAAAATACCGAAACATTATCTAATTCTTTCAATTTAATTTGACATATGATTAGTTTGATTAAGCAAGAACATGCGTTCATATGATTTTATTAATTTGTGATTACATTGTTAGAATATGAAATTTCCTTAATGATTTTGCTTTCGGCTATTTGTATAAGAGACGTGTCATTATTTTAATATTTGATTGATTTTGTTTGATTAGTAAATTAACTATTAACATTCCCTCAAAAAAAATTAATTATCAACATTTCTTTATAGAGAGAGAGACACACACAATTGACCCTTCCTTGCGTTGAAGAATCGTAGATGCAAAACACACACAAGATCGATTCATGTGCTTGGTTGCATGTTTAATTGTTTAAAAGATGATGGGAAGATTGAGCTTAGTTCGATTAGTATATTGTTCGTACAATATATAAGGATATAGGATTGTGCATATTTAAGTTTAATATATTTCAATTTTTGGGTGGGGAGAGCATGATCGTCCTTGGGCATGTGCAAAAGGGGCGCCCGCCCACGGTTCAATTTTTTTTTAATATTTGATATTATGTTTAAAATTTTCAATATATTTTTTTTGTAAAACGGTATGATTGCATTCATAATCAATCATACACAAAAAAATATTAATATGCGCCTCATTAAAAACCCCTTAAATCTAAATGGAAAAAAAGAGTACACATATTAATACCTAAAAAAGTAGTTCAATGGGCGAACCCGAGATAAATATGGCGATATCCTCATGCAATAACGGACCAAACCAATTTGGCGGCAATACATAATAAGAAAATTTTAAACTATCAACCCCTGCACTCTTAGCTAACATATCCGTCATTTTGTCTTATCACGCCAAATATGTTGGACGCGCACAATCCTAGCATGATAATGGAGCTCATCCAGATGCCATCGAAGAAAATGATTTCTTAGAAAATTATCTCGTAACAAGCAAATCGCCTCCATGCTATCTAACTCAAGAACAACTTGCTGAAACTTTGCCTCCCAAGCAGACAAAAGACCAAAATAAGCACCCTAAAGCTCGGCATACAACACCGAGTAAATGCCGAGGAATTTCGCAAAACCAAAGCACACTCACGTAGGTTGTTACGTGCCACACCGCCATACATAGCATATCCATCAGCCTCGCGTCGTCACCCGTCGGTATTTACTTTAAACCACTGCTGCATCGGGGGACTCCAGAGGATATTAGCACTACACCTTACCCCACTCCTATGATGAACCCTACGGCGGATAACTCAACAAGATGCTTGCTTCGCTTTGTAACTAATCCGTGCCCAACAATGGGATTGTTGAAAACGTTAGCGTTACGACCTAGCCACAAATTCCACAACAAGTAATCAAACAAAAGATCCCAATGATCCTTACTATGTGCAAAGTTAGTCGAACCTGACAGGTTAGCTACGAACCACGCATCAAGCTCCATGCTGAGAAAGGAATCCAACTTAGTCGGCTGCACCAACTCATTCCAGGCTTGGAACGCCGGTAGGCATCGTCGGAGCACCTGATCAATGTCTTTAACCGGAGCACCAAAAACCAGGCAACAACAATTCGTGGTGAAGTGGCGACGACTCCGTTCCGCATTGGTCATTAATTTGCGGTAACACACAAGCCAAAGAAAGACTTTAACCCGCGACAAACCCCGAAACTTGTGAACAATGGATCGCACAGGATCTTGAAGACTATCCAGGACTCCATACCGTAGCAAATATGCCGATTTCAAAATGAAGGATCGATCCCCGTTACCTCTCCATTCAATCAAATCATTTGTCAACCTTGGATTCGATCCCTTGACCACCGAAATACTTGTTATTAGGAGTCCAAATTTTTTTAACACGTGTTATTAGGGCTCAATTTTTCCCAATATTTATTACTAGGGACATACTCTTAAAAGTCCATTTTTTCAACATTTGTTATTAGAGTCTATTTTTTTCCAATACTTGTTATTAAAGTTCCAATTTTTCAATACTTATTATATGGCCCAATTTTTCCCGATATTTGTGTTGAGATATTTGATTTTGATATAACTTAAATAAAAATATTTTTGGACTTAAAAAAATTTGCAAAAATATTGTAAAAGTTCATTAACTTGAAAAATATGTTTGAAAGATTTTCAAAGGATTTTGACTTGTTTAAATGCTTTCAAAATAACCCAAAAGTCAAAAACATGCACTATGTTCCGATACACATGTTAGTGTATTGATACCCAGTTAGCCGTACCAGTACTCGTACCGATAAGCCGCTTTGTTTCTTTTTTTTTAAAACTCAATTTTCTAGTAGCAAAATAGGGTACCGGTATGGCCTCAGCCGTACCGATACACTATGGGGTGTAACGACACACCTACATAGTGTACCGATACCCAGTGCAATTTTTGCCCAAAGGCTCTTTCTATTTTGAGTAGGTTTACTGATACCAGTGGTCGCGTACTAATACGCCTTGCACCAGAAGTGCATTTAATGCTGGAAATAAAGTCTCCAATGTCTCCAAATCAACCCTAACGACTAATAACAACCACAAACGCCTTAAAGGGTTTAAAAGACCTTTTCAAGCAGCTATGGAACAACAAGAAACCAACTACCAATATTCAATTATAGAGAAAGTGTTATAGAGCTTAATTTTGTCATATTTCTTGTAGAAAACACTTGTGAGCTTAATCGTTAAATTTGCTCAAGTGTTAGATTTTGGGTGAGTGCTTAAATTGCAAACATATTTGCCTTGTGAGGATTTCCTCTGTTTGCTTATTTGTTTTCTCTTGTAAGATAGTGTTCTCAAAGCTTTGGGGTGTAAGCTTTGAGAGTTGTAAGGGTTATCTTCTTGAGCCCGGAAAAAGGAAAGACAAATTAATGAATTTATGAAAAATTCTTAGTGTGGATAGCTAAGGTAGTGGAGGTAGACTTGGTTTAGAAGTCAAACCACTATAAATCTTTATGTCTTAATTTTTATTACTTAGCTTTTCATCATCGAAAGTAAAAATCCAGTTTACCACTCTTGGTTATTTCGGTTGATCATTCGAGCCTCCCAATATTTTTTTATTAGGGGAATATTGTTATTAGGGGTTTATTTTTTTTTTCAATACTTGTTATTAGGGTCTATTTTTTCAATACTTTTTATTAGCGCTTTTTTTCAATACTTGTTATTAGTGGCTCAATTTCTTTTCCAGTGTTTATTATTAAGGGTCTACTCTGAAATTTTATTTTTTAGATATTTGTTATTAGGGGTCTATTTTTTTCCAACACTTGTTATCAGGGGCCTATTTTTTAATTTTTTATTAGGGACTTACTCTTAAAATTTAATTATTTTTTTATATTTGTTATTAGACCTAATTTTTTAATACTTGTTATTATGTGCCAATTTTTTTCTTAATATTTGTTATTAGAGATCTACTCTTAAAATTTAATTTTTTCTAATATTTGTCATTAGGAGTCCAATTTTTTTTCTAATAGTTGTTATTAGGGGCATATTTTTTTCCAATATTTGTTATTAGGGGCATATACTTTAAATTTATTTTTTCAACACTTGTTATTAGAGACTCATTTTTTTCTAATACTTGTTATTAGGGGCTTATTTTTTAGATTTACCTTTAGGCCACTAAAATCTCAAGAACAGGCCTGAGAAAAATCTGTGTAGTATAGATATTGCATCAAACTGTATGTAATTTTTTTAAAAGATACTAAAAGTATTAAACATGTTATTTTTATACTTATTCTTAATTTTTTATACTTAAATTTTTAATAAAATATAATTTATTCATAAATTAGTGATTAAAATTGAATTGATCTATATTCTAAAATATCCATGTTGAAGCCCAACTTAATATGGATTAAGCCTACTAGATGATCAGGTGAGATGAATAAATTGATTATGAGTATTTTTATGTTTATTTTATGATTCATTTTGGAATTTCTTTTAAAATATAAAATGAGGCAAAAGTCATTACATTATGAACCTCTCAAACGGACGTAAAAGGTGGCTAGGACATCTTTTTATAAAAGCTCGAGAAAACCATTAGACGGAGTATCGAAAATAGACAGGGACCCATCAAAAGGGGGTCGAACTTGGCCATGAAATTTGTAGCCATATTAGCCTCACGATGAGCCTAAAAAAATTTACCAACCATGCATTCCCAAGTATATCAAAAATAGATCGTACCAAAGCGTGTGGACTCCTGGGAGAAGGAGCGGATAGGAGCTTGGGAACACCGGCGTTATCTACTTGAATACTTGGAATTTGATATCAACTAAAAAACGAGTGTAAATTAATGGTTGAGACGAGAAAAAAAGAATTTAATTTCAACCATTGATTTACACTCATCAAATAGTTTTAAATTAGTATAAAATTAAAAAAATTTACATATTGTAGGAAGATTTTATTTATAATATTTAATACATTAATAATGTAAACCTCCCTGCATTATCAATTCAATTGCCCATACTTTCTTTAAATTATAATTACAATAATACATATGTATATCTTCAACAAGAGCCATCATTATTTTACAATAACTAATAGACTAATAATTAAACTATATCCAAGTATCCACACATATACCATAATAAGATTAAGATTGAAAACCAATACATGATATTGAACTCAACAAGTGGTTATAATGAAAAAGCATATGATGTTTATCCTAAGAGATTTGGGTTATAGCGCTCTGTCTACAAGATGTGTGTATTATCAACAAGTTAAGAATATATATGAACAGATAATATTTTGTAATTATCTTTAGACTATTCAAAAAAAACTCACACATGATATTTGTGACATTAAATATCAATTTATAAATTTCTTTATTTAATCCTAAATAAAAATTATTTTTTAAGTTTGTAAACATTTTTATTTACCTTATTAAAAAATATTTATTACATCAAATGAAGTATCACACTATAATTTTGCAGGCACAGCGATTTGATGAATAACCTAACCACCCAAATCATCATAATTGTAATTGGCAGAAGGATTGCTATTTCTATTGTTAAATTTATTTTTTAAAAAGTACTAATATCAAATTTCATTTTTCTACTCTTTATTTCGTTTTCTGTACTTTTTCCTTTTTTTCCCACGCTTTTTCATCTAATAATCATTACATTAACCTTATCTTTCCATTATAAAATTCCATCATATCACTTGAAAAATATATATATATATATATAGATTGATATAATGTCAATATTATTCGGACCATTTTTATTTATAAATTTTAATATATGAGCGTTTAAGCAATGTTGATTTTACGATTTTTTATATTTTACACCAACAACATATTATTTAAATTAAACTCAATCTATTATCATTTAGAAAATTTAATCTGACGTGACGAAATAAATGATTAATGATCGTAAAAGCTCACATCAAAATAAAAATTCTTTATAATGAAATTAGCACTTTACTTGTCCACTATATTTTAATTTAGACGTATTATAAAAAAAAATAGCACTTTACCATCCTTTTATCATTACATTGTAGAAAATTTTCGTTAGTTCCATTTAGTAATTTGATGTAGTGGCTGTCATGATAGCGGATGAGCAGCGGTGTTGGGAGGAGAGGTTGATAACAGCTGGATCGACGACTCAGCATTGCAGTCGGGATGATCCTGAAGGGTGATGTCCGTGAGATAGGGTTGCATGGTTTAGGAGGGGAGTTTATGTAGTTATTATGTTGATTTTTTAAGATTTTTAATTAAGCTTAGGGATCGGTTTTGGTTTTTGTATGTATTACAATGGGTACTCTTTTCTCCATTTAAGATTAGGAGGTTTTTAATGAGGCTTGTAGTAATAGGGTTTTACCTTTCCTCTTTTATCAAAAAAAATTAGTAGCCAAAAAAACTATATTAAAAATGGTATTGTGTGTATGTAACGTCATTATTGGTTCTAAAAAATAGATTTATATAATAATTTAATAAAATTAACTGAACAAAAATTACTCTAGACTAAAAATATAAATTTCGAAAAAAAAACTTGAAATACTTAAATCACAATAGAAAGACTAAATCCATAAAAATACATAGTACAAAGAGTTCCAATATAATTATACCTTTTAAATGATATAAAGTCAAAAAATGTCTCTAAAGTTTCACTGAATAGTTATTTTAGGTCATATATTTTTTTGAAGTAATTTAACTTTCAATGTTTCATTTTAGGTTAAAATAGTCTCTCTGCAGATAAAAATAGTTAGTCATCTATCGGTAAATGGTTTAAAATACATGACAAATTTACCTGACAGTGCACACTAACATAGCAAATGTCTCATATTGACAAAAGTGTTAACTTGAAAGAATGCCACATCAATAAAAATAATTTTATAAAAGTATATAAAATATAAAATTATTTTTTATTGTGCTGACATGTTATTCTGCCAAATCATTTCAAGTTGTTTATTATCAGATGACTAAAATCTGTCAAACGTTAGAAAATATTTTTTGACATTATGCCTTTTAAAAAAATTATACCACTATGGTGCAAATACTTAATAAAAACAATTACTGGCAATATAAAATTAAAAATTTATGTCATTGAATCTTAATTCAATTGATATCATAGTTATTGTTATTATAACATATCAAGGTAAATAAGTTTGAGCGTACTTGAACATACATTCTTAATCTTTTATTCAATATTTCATATAATTTAAAAAGAATATAAATTTAGTGATATTGTAATTATAATATCCAGTAAATTACAATTTTTTGACAACATATCTCTGAAATTCCTAAAAGGCTTAAATGAAAAATAAGTGTTCAAAGTATACATTTTTAAATTTTAAGTGCCTAAAGTATTATTTTGTAAAAGCAGGTGTCCAAAGTTTCAAACGTTATAATTTTAAGTGTTTAAAGTTTACAATGTTACAATTTTAGGTGTCTAACTGTTAAAAGGTGTTAAAAATTATTAACTAATCAATGCTCAACATGTGGCACGTTTATTTTATTTTTTTCAAAATTAAAAACTTAACACAGTTTTTTATTATTTTTTTTTATTTTTTCATAAAATTCTAAAATTTTGCAACTTTTACAAAACAGTCCCCAAATCCCTAAAATTTCTCAAACCCAACCCCCAAATCGCCACCGCTGATCACCACGCCTGAGCATACCCATGTGGCCGTCGGATCTAGGCAGTCATTTCTCCCAACACGGCGTCGTCGAAAATGCCGAAGAGAGTGCCAGCCGAACGTTGATTTCGTGTTCGACGTTAGACGTTTGGCTAGCACGCATGGATGTACTCAGGCATGGCGATCGACGGCGGAAGCGGTGGCGATTTGGGGTTTGGTTTGAGAAATTTTAGGAATTTGGGGATTGTTTTGTAAAAATTGCAAAATTTTGAGATTTTATGAAAAATTTTAAATTTTGATTTTTTCCTTAAAAAAATAAAAAAAATAAAATTAGTGTCACGTGTCAAACATTGATTGGTTGATACTTTTTTTAACACTCCTTAATGATCAGGCGCCTAAAATTATAACCGTTGAAACTTTAAATATTTATTTTTACAAAAAAAATATTTTATGCACATATTTTCCATTTAAGCCTTCATAAAATTAGTAAAATCAATGTCACTGTATTTACAAGACACAATTAATATTATGCTTAAACTTTTGCACTCTTTCCACTCGGGATGACTCGGTAAAAACAATCCCTCTTTGCCATCTCCATATGAAATCAAAATAAAGCTGTTAGCGCTTCCAACTCGGGCAACACAGTTGAGTCCACCAACTCACCAAAGATGATTAGCTGTGTTTTATTGTGCTTGACTGCTTGCTTTAGCTATCAGCAGACTGATTTATCGGCAACCCCATGAAGCAACGGTCGGGATTCGCTGAGAACCCCAAGTTTGTTCTTCATGCCGACGTGGCAGCATCTCTGGAGAACACCGAATCTGGAGAAACGGCCCGAGGTTGAAGATGAGTCGGATCGGGATACGACTCGGAGAGTCTCCTCGAAGAACGACTCGTCGCATGAGATGGTCAACGGTCCATCGTTGTTGAAACCGTACTCCTCTTCGGTTTGTACGAGGAGGTTTCTGAACATGGGGTGGTTGAGGTACGTCGCGCGTACGATAAATCTCCTCATACTAGTGCCCACGATGACCGCCACGTGTCCGGATGGAACATCGTACGGGGGGTTTTCATTATCACTGTTGTTTTTGTTGGCCGTTATCCGGGCATTCCTTCGCCACTGCTTGAGCATTTGTCGGATCCTGACGATCTGACGAATTTTCTGGCACGGACCAATTCCGTGAGACATTTTTTCCCAAGAAAGTGAAAGAAAAAGGAGCGAGAAACTCTAATGGGAAAAATATATTTTTTTTCCGAGAAAGTGAGAAAAAAGCAAACTAGTAGAAGAAATTTTTTCTCAACTTTTGAGTTTAAAATTTAGAGTGGAGGGATGTATTATAAGGTAAAGGATTAGAGGAAGTACCCTTGGAATTCAAGATAATTACAAGATTGTGTCTGTGGTTAGTTGTTACCATAATGTCATGGCCATGTGAAACTATAGTAAGGTAATGAGACTTTTATTTCTTTACAAAACAAAATTATTTCTTTAGTATTTAATTTTAATTTAATTTTCATAATTAGTTTCTTGATAATTGTTCATCATATATAAGATTATAATAAAATTAGATTAAAACAATAGTAATGGATCAAAATTATATTTCAGACCATATAATGCAAGTGTGGTCCTAAAACAATAAATTGGAAGAAGTAGTCATAGATTTTATTTATTTTTCCTTTTAAGCATTTGAATTTAATTTAAATTCTAAAACTATTATTATTGAGAGGACTTTATATGAATATCATCATGATATAAATTAGATAATACTCAAATCTCAAAACATATGTGATTATATAAAAAATAGAAATAATAAATTTTTGATAAAAAATTATTATTACTATTTTCCTTATCAAAAATTTATTTTTACTATCTCTAAAGTATGAGAAATTTATTTAATTAATAATTACAAAAAATGGTATATGTATAGTGTTTTTTGGTACAAATAGTGTTTATATATAAGGTTAAGATCTAATTATACTATGCAAAACTTATAAAGTTTTACTTTAATTTATGATTATTGGATGAGTGTAAATTAATATTTGAGATATTTTGATATGTCTGTACTATCATGATTTCACTCCACCCATAAATCAAAAATATTAAACACATAAGTATACTCGATATTATACCAACGATATATAAACCGAACTAAATCTGTGATTTATGATAAAGTAATTATCTAAGCACATGGTTGTTGTTTGTATTTTGAAATAATTTATTTGTAAGTCGGAATTTGACCTTGTAAAGGAAAATAAATTAAATGTTACCAGAACTTTAATTCAATGGATAAAATTAACAAATCACACTATTTATTAATTAAATCTTCATTAATTATAGTTAATGCATTGTTTTTGAATTTAATGATAATTACCGGCACCAATCAAATAGATTCTTCTAATCAAATAATGCACATTGTGATTATACACAATCATTTTAATTTATGCACTAAATAACTGTAACACCTCCGATCCGGGTGTCACAATTGGGCCTCAAGCTCAAACCAAAAACCATAAGATTTATCAAAAACATTTAAAGCCAATAGTTTAAAATATAGATAAGTAATCAAAACGATACAAAGGAACTCCAATTTAATTTAAAACAATTGAACATTCAATTTGATTTATACAATTTCAAAATAAGGATTATAGACTCCACCATGTAAGGTTCTATGAATACATAGCCCACTAAACACAAGTATCGTACTCTGAAAACCTCCACATGCTGGAATCTCGTACTAATAGTGATATTCGATCCGACGATCAACTTACGCACGAAAACAACGATTCCGAGCACTAAGCTTACAAAGCTCAGTGATACACATCTACTCTACTATACTTCATGCTAATCATAAACGTAAGCATGCAAACTAGTACGAGCAATAAAGATAGACAAATAAACATGTGGCGCTACCACTAGTCGCCTAAACACATGCTCTCATAAGAGCAACACATCAACCATGGCACACAAGGTCCAACCATACTCGGGATCTCACCAAATCAACTGAGCAAAAACACACAGTCATACCATAAACCTAGAATAAGGCTCGGTGTTGCACAGCCTCGGGAACGTACACTCTGAGTGAGGCCCAATGTCACATGGCTTCGAGAACATACAATCTCTCTCTGGGTGAGGCCCAGTGTCACACAGCCTCGGGAACGTACACCCATACTCAGCATCTCTCCTTGAGTATCATCGAATGAGGCCTAGTGTCACACTTCATCAGAAACGTACATTTGATATCTCTAACCATAGTGATGCAATACTCTTTCTTTGGGTATCTGAATCCCATCAATGAAGGTGACTCAACCACACAAGTGATCTTACTTGGCACGTAACCACACATGATCCACCAAGGATACCTATAGTTGCTATTACAAACAAGTCACTTTACATTTACCAAGTTATTACTCATTAATTATCTTTATTAACAAATATTATCTCATTATGATCCCACGTCAATTTCTCATCTTTTAATTAGCATTAAAGATTATCTCGTTCATTGGGTATCGATACTCGAACATGAGTATCGATATGGTACCCCTAGATGTCGGTACTCACACACATACCGATTTTGAAATAGTTTATTGGAAATCCTTAATTTCTATAAGTACCAGTACGACTAAAGCTCGTACCGATACCCTATTTACAGGTTCATACAATTTCCTTGCATTATAATATTACAACACTCATTCGATCTCTAAAGCTTATGAAAGTTATTAGGGTTTGTTTACTAACGCATTTAATTAATTAATATTACTTACATGCTTCATAATCATTTAATCAAGTTTTAACCCTTAAGCATATTTCTCATCAAATCTCATCAATCTATTCAAACAAGCATATAATACATCACAATTATCCAATCAACCAAACAATCATCAAATAGTCATACGAGCATCTCAACGACTCTACACAGTCTCTAAAGCCTCTACGAGTCCTATTATATCCATAACATCATCATGCATATCATATTTATCGAATCTCATAATACTAATCTCTATTCATGCTTATTCATTGTCTAACTATTTTGCAGGTACTAAAACCTTAAAAGAAAATTTCGTCCACAAATTTGTATCTATAAAATAAGAAGATACTAAAACATTTCTAACTCCCCAACGTTCTCAACCATATCCCGCTACGCTACTCTAATCTCTCTCAACACTTGTCAATTATAACCCTTGTCCTCTAACGATTCAAACATAATCTGATAGAGTAGCGTAAATTCAAATAAAGAGAAAAACCAAAAAACCAAAATAAAGAACAAATCTAAAAATTCAGATTTGCTTATGGTGGTGGCGTCAATGGAGGAAGCTTGAATATGTGGAGATGGCGTGATGAATTGATAGTTGTCTTCGGCACCCTCTTAGATGTGATTATCTAAGCAAGCAACCTCAAGCGGCTCTAACCCACCCTCTCAAACGATTTTGTATGGGCAAGCATGAGTGAGAAGATCCTCAACAAAAAATCCCGGAGAACTTGAAAATCGATTTGCTTCTCAACTTCTTTTCCAAGATGATTATTTTGACCCCTCTCATGCTCGTATCATAATCTCAACTAATTCATTCTCACAAAAGGAATCCATCTCCACTCGGTACATTACAGACGACAAGCAAAACCCAACAATACTCCGATAAAACTGTCACATGAATACGTTGTCAAATAAACTTAGCTTACACTGTAGAACCCAAAACATTATTGCACACAAAAATCCTTCTACAATAATGCATGATCTAGAAAAAAACACGATATTAAACAGTCGTTACATCCAAAACAAAATATTTTTCTCGTGGTAACTCTCTGAGTGAGACTCTAACTCTGACAGTATCCCTTATCTATATCATTGCTTGCCCGGTGCAAGACTTTTGAGAGCAAAAGATGTTTGTACATGCCTCAAGCCTAACCTTAGATCTCAGTGCGCTTATATAAAATGGCAACTAAAGCAGCGCTCACTAACTCGGTTCACACAAGTGTCTTACACTCTAACCCTTAACGTGTTTGAAAAAATATGTCATCTACACCATCACTCAGATCTGTCATCGCTTGAAATCCCGCCTAGGGATAAGGTTCCACCATAACCCTTGAATCTCAAGTCAAAAAGGTAGCATTTACACACTGTAGTGTCGTACAACCCATCCTGCAAACAACCCAAGCAGATTTTCTATTTGGATCTCACCCTTGCCAAAAATAATAATGGTACCTATCAAGAAATATCATCACTTAATGAAATCCCATTGAAACTGTGCATTTACTAATCCTTTACAAGGTTTACGGTCATCCATTTAATTTCCACTAAGGAACATCAAAGCATCACAACAACTTTGAAAAACTCAATGTTAAACTCCCAACTGATGGCAAGCCAACCACTTATCATTATCTCAAACACATGACTTTACGTTGCTTCTCAAATCATGCGACGAAATCTTGGTACAAACTGTTGCTCTCAAAATTCACCATATACTAACCATTGTACTGCATAGAAAGAATCTCTTGCCTTGACATGTCTTCCTCTAAAACACCCACAACAAGATCTCATGTTTTAACAGAAACCATCTGACCTGAATTTCAACCATAACATTGAGCCCACTTAATTAAAAGCAACTGATACTTCTCACGGCTTTCAAAACTAACTAATCTTCAACACGAAGCTTAACACTTAAACCACACGGATATCGACACTGATAGACTAGTATCGACACCAAAAGAAGCAATAACTGCTACCGCATGAGGCTAGTATTGGTACTACCTATATGACCATCACTTGTGATTATTGATCGCTCTACATGGGCAACATGATACTCTAGCTCATGCTAACTTCGTACAGTCCATCACTTATCAAGTTTATTTTACTTGGGTGGTGATCGATCACATGATCAACACCTCTTAAATACTTTAACTCACGCCATTGTCCAAATATTAAATTCCTTAAAGATCAGTACTTAAATTTCACATTATTAGGGTATGCACACATTTCCTCTTCTTGCACACAAACATTGACAAAACAACAAATCATCCTCGAAGATCTCAAAATCTTACTTGACTTTAATTGAGTCAGCACCACTATCACATCAAAATGGTTTCATGCAGCTCGGATCTCCCACAATATTCTTTGACTTGTTCTAAGGAAACTGTGATACAGATCCAAAGTATTTATGAAGTCTCAAGCCCTTGTTTCCCTGACTGATTACACAATAACCAACCTTTTCACACACAAGGTCATTATCTCATTAGCACTCATATTTTCACATTCTTATATATTCACACATGTCACGCAAAGCACCAACTTATGTACGAGAGACAACACGATGACCCACACCTTATCATAGCTGAAACACCTCAAAAGTTACTGTAGACACCAATGTTACCACGATACTCTCAAAAGAGAGAAATCCTCATTCTCAAAATTTATTTCGAAACTATAAGCCTCTAACACTTTAACCATAACTTCTCATTGTCGAACCAATCTCAGAAAAATACACGGGTACTTCACAATCAGTTTAAATGAGTCATCCGTCTTAGGAGACAAGTAACAGTCTTTTACTATCACTTAACACTATCAACGATTTGAGCATTACCTCAACAAACTGGCTTTTTACTAGCAAACAACCCGACTCTCCCTTGAGCAAAACACTCAGACAAAAAAACCTTGTTCAAGTTGCACCTTCGCAACTGAATCTATAACTTTCTCAACTGGGTCGGTGTTCTCTAACAAGGGCAATAGGCACTGACGTTGCACTCGACCTTACCTCAATATCCACTCGCGTCCTTGATAGGGAGAAAGTTCTAATGACTCGTCCAAAAAGCTTAGACATACCCCATAACCACGTTGTGCCATATTCTAAATAACAACTATAGAAATTACAATAGAAGGGCAATGGTTCAACATCCCCATTACCAAGGGTTAAGTTCCCTCGGGGTTTCAAAGTCTCGAGCACAACTCTCGACCTTACAGGCTAGCGTCACGCTTGATTAACCAAATCAATTTTCAAGGTGGCATAACTCTCAAGAAGATAGCTCTTTCTCACTTTCAAACTTGTAGAACATTTAACTTTGGTCACACTCTAACAAACTAGTGGATCCTAAATCTACTATCTCCAAGAAATACCTTGGGAAAGGGTGATGATACTCTCCAAGTATCAACAAGACTCATTTTAAGCAAACAAAAGATCCTCCAACCAACGTACATCCACTTATTAATTTCGAGAGCGATCTATCTATACTCTCAACACAAACATTATTTACATATAACGATGAAGATTCTTTGCCACAAATTCCCATAATGCATCCAAAGACTTTAGAACGACAACAACACACAACAAAGACACCACTCAGGAGGCAGAAAGATGATATTTTCTCAAATCTAACATCATTCAACTAACTCACATCTCAATAATTCAGGGCATCCTAGCCCGCAAAATTGTTTCTATAAGCAACTTAATATTTAACTCGACCACCTACAGCCACGATCATAACCCCCTTATCGTCACAACATTGGATGCACCATCAGGATTCTAGTCTTAAAGAGTACGAACTTAATTTAAGGGCTTGTATTCACTAGACACCTTACTAAAACACTTTTACCACCCCGAGGTTTCCTAGAATCGGCTAAACCTAAGCTCTGATAATACTGTTGTAACACCTTTAATCCGGGTGTCACAATTGGGCTTCAAGCCCAAATTAAAAACCATAAGATTTCTCAAAAACATTTAAAGCCAACAATTTAAAATATAGATAAGTAATCAAAACAGTACAAAAGAGCTCCAATTTAATTTAAAATAATTAAACATTCAGTTTGATTAATATAATTTCAAAATAAGCATTACAGACCTCGCCACGTAAGATCTTATGAATATATAACCCACTAAACACAAGTACCATACTCTAAAAACCTTCACATACTAGAATTTTGTACTGGTAATGATCCCCGATCCCACGATCTAACGATCAAGCTACACACAAAAATAAAAATTTTGAGCGTTGAGCTTATAAAGCTCAGTGGTACACATCTACTCTACTATACTATACTTCATGTTAATTATAAGTGTAAGTATACAAGCTAGTACGAGCAATAAAGATAGACAAATAAACATGTGGCGCTGCCACTAGTCGCCTAAACACTTGCTCTCATAAGAGCAACACATCAACCATGGGACACAAGGCCCAACTATACTCGAGATCTCACCAGATCAATCGAGCAAAAACACACAAAGTCATACTATAAACCTAAAGTGAGGCTCGGTGTCATATAGCCTCGAGAACTTACACTTTGAGTGAGGCCCAATATCACATAGTCTAGGGAATATTAACTCTATTTAGGTGAGGTCCGATGTCATACAGCCTAAAAAACGTACACCCATACTTAGTATTTTTCCTCGAGTATCATCAGATGAGGTCTAGTGTCACATAACGTCTGGAACATACATCCAATATCTCTAACCATAGTATTACAACACTTTTTCTATGGGTATTCAGATTCTATCAATCAAGGTGACTCAACCACACAAGTGCCCTTACTTGGCATGTAACCACACATGATGCACCAAGGATCCCTATAGTTGTTAATACAAACAACTCACTCGATATTTACCAAGTTATTACTCAATAATTATCTTTATTAACAAATATTATCTCATTATTATTCCACGTCAATTTCTCATCTTTTTATTAGCATTAAAGATTATCTCGTTCAGTGGGTATCGATACTCAAACACGAGTATCAATACAGTACCCCTAGATATCGATACTCACACGTATATGTTGCGTGTAATAAGTGCTACGCAAATGTGCAAGTATACACGTCGCAAGTAATAAAGTGATATGAGTATCGAGTATCGTCTCCACAGGGATTGGTTTGGGCCACTTTGCTTAAGTTACTGCACTGTGAAAATAAAAACACAATTGATAATAGAGGTTTTAATTAACGAGAAAAGTAAAAGCAATAAACTAAAAGAATAAATGAAAGAAAAGAGAGAATAGGCCAGGTTATCGTGAGTTGAGGCGTGATAGCCGATTGGATCGTCTTGGTAAAAGAGTGCAAGGGCAACTCAGTTGCCGTGGCAACTTGCATAGCGGGGTTGCCTTGGCAACTAATCGATGGTTGCCTGGGCAACTAGCTGGGCAACTACTTGTGCGTCTGGGCAGCAACTTCAAGGTTCGGCGAAGCGTTCTTCAATGTTTTCTTCTTATCCCTAAGTCGAAACTCTAGCTACTTATGCATGCCTTGATAATACATCCCTGCGTGAATCAAGGGTGAACAACAACCAATCTTGCGCTCCTCTTAGCCGTTGAAATCCTTAACTTATTCCTAAGTTGGATTAATCTTCACCATCAATATATTGAATAAAGACCATACTCATTCGTTTCTTGAATCTAACTCTCCCGATATTAGATAAATAGATGAAGTTACGAGATCCTCTCCCAATTCACTCGCAAACAAGAATAAGAACCAAGAATGAGTAAACCTTGAATTGAAAGTGCAAACTCTTATTACCTAAACAAAATCCAATTGTTTCTCACAACAACAAAACACAATAACCCCAACCAATCAAGTTAGTTCATGGTTGGGTTCAAAAGATATACAAAGAATAATCCCCAAACCATGAATCTAATGGAAGCAAAGAAGAAGAAGAAATCGAACTCTCTCCCTCCTTGCTATCTTGTCGAAATCTCTTCCTTCTTGCCCTTTGGAGTTGTCGAAAATCCTCTCCTCTTGCTCTCTATGGAGTTGTCGAAATTCCCCTAATGCTCTCCCCCTTCTTGTCGAAATCTCCTTGCTATTTATAGGGCTAGGCCAAAGTCCTTCTTTGAGGAGGAGTTTAAGTTGGAATTAAATTATCTTTAAAGAATATAATTCTTTATTATAATTGTATTCCTACTTGAACTTCTCCTATCTTCTTGGAATTTAATTTTTCTTTAATCTCTGCATGGAAATCAAATTCCTTTGGGTTTGGGCTTTGCTCCACGTCATCTTGGGCTTGTATAGTCATCAATTTCGACTACCATATCACATTTGCTCTTGTCGACAATTGCCATGGCAACTGGCTCGGCGTCTCCTTCATGCATTGCCCTGACAACTAGCTCGGCGTCTCCTTCATGCATTGCCCTGGCAACTAGCACTAGCCTTGCTTTGGCAAGTGATCCTGCACACACACAAAAACACACCAAAGCAACATCTTTTTCCACAAAAATCACCAAGTTATGTAATCAAGCTCAACGGTGGAAAGAAACATGAATTAATGCATGAATAACTAATTATGCAACTAATATGAGCTTAAGTCTAACAATAATATGAGTAAAAAGGGTAATAAAAATAGTACTTTTGAACACTTATCACGCCCCCAAACTCGAACTATTGCTTGTCCTTAAGCAATGCAAACTAACAATTACCTGCCAAGACTTTAATCATCAAAGACATGCTTCAAACTTGAATTCAAACCTCGGAACCATGACACAAAGTATGATCACCTTTTAATTTTTCAGATAGCACAAAAATTACCCGGAACAAAACTATAATGCTCGTGGCAATGTGTGTGCGTAGTTGTGTACAAGTTGATTTTCAAGATTCTATGTGAACAATAGGCTTTTATCAATTTAATTATCGGGGCATTATTTTTATTTTCACTAGAGCCAATTTCGGGCACCTCTAGCAAAGTAAGCAATTTCTCAGTTTATTTTAGTCGACTAGAGCCAATTTCGGGCACCTCTAGCGATTCTTTAATGTGCATTAACTACTAGAGCCAGTTTCGGGCACCTCTAGAAAGAAAGAGCAATTACTACTAGAGCCAATTTTGGGCACCTCTAGCAAGAAATTAACTTTTAATTTTCAATTTTAAATTTACCCTAATTTTAAGCAACCTAAGTTCACTAAGTTTCTTTCAATCAACAAGCCACAACCGTGTAAAAAAAAATTCAGCATCATAGTAAAATTCTAAGTTCTTTTCATGTAATCCTAAAATTAAAGGTTCTTTCAATTAAGTGCAGTGGCAAAAATTCATCATTGGATATTCAACAAGTCTTAAGCAATTAAATCAAATTAAAGGCATGGCAAGTAACATATGCAACCTATAGGTGATTGCTAAAGATGAATGCAACTAAACATGAAACTAACTAGAAACCAACACCCCCCCCAAACTCGAGAGAAGCATTGTCCTCAATGCACGTAAAAGTGAAACAAAATTTAAAAGAAACTAAATGAAATGAGTTAGTCAGAGAGGTCGTCACCTCAGTGATGAGTTTCCTTCGTGCCGTTTGCTTGATTCAATTTTCGGTCAGTGGTTGAATGCTTGTGGTTGGTACCGCGTGAATAGCATTGCCTTGATTTGGTCCATGTTTGCCGATGCAGGTTTACTTGCATGTGTATCAGTAGTTGCCGAAGCCATTGTTGTTGCCTGGGCATCGCCAGTTTCTGTTGTGGTTGCTGTGGCGAGTAGTCGGCAGTAAATTTCCTTATCATGGTGGTTGTGAGTCTTGTTGTGGAAAAGAAAATAAAGAAAACCTGGAAACTAAAGATAATGAAGAAAAATAAAATATCTCCTAAAAATAAAAATGAAAATGAAAATAAAAAGAAAAAGAAAATATTGAAAGGAGAGAATGCTCAGGCATCTCCTAAAGTGACCACTTCTAATGTTACTGCATATCTGAGAAAACTTGAGGAGATTCGTTTCCGATACTTCTTATAGTCCATCTGTACCCTCCATCGGGTGACAATATTGCCCAAAAAGAGTTGGGCCAATGTGCTCCCAGCTACTCCCTTTTGCATTACCATGGTGGAGGTGTCTTTCTTCTTTGTTTGCTTGTAGTCCATGTTTACTCTCCACCTTGCTACTATTCCTGAAGGCACAAATATATTAATAGGAAAAATTATATCCATTCTCAACCATTCAATTACCTCATTCTTGTCAACTTCTATCATGGTTGGATGTAGCCTTTGTTGTCGTGGCAATTGCTGCTCAAGCCAATTGCCGTGGCAATCAGTTGTCAAATTTTGCTTTAAGTCAAGGGAAGAATCAATTTTCTGAAGAGCTTTATGAATCCAAACACCTTTTTTCTTTTGGCCTCTCAAACATCTCCATCAGTAGAGATTTTGATGGCTTCAAATCTACCAACCTCGGTTCCTCAAGACATACCTGCAATGGACGATGTGAGTTTTTAAAGAATTCGAAAGGTTCAACCATTACATGTTCATATTCCATTGGCAAATTATCATCATCTCGTTGATCTTGCATGTGGTCGTGTAATTGCCGTGGTAATTGTAGATGAGAGCAATCTACAGATTCCTGCTTCAGCATCAACGTTGTAACCTTCTGGGCATCAGGTTCCTCAGAATTTGCTGTAGTATTGTTGTTCTCAGCTTCACTGAGTGTTGTCGCGGCATTGATCTATTCAGGCTCCTCAATCATTGCCGAGGCAATTTGTTGTTCAAGCTCATCATGTGTTGGGCAGTCTCTCTCATTGGCATCCTCTTGACTTTGAGGTTCTAGTTGTTCCTCACACATCGGAGAGATTTCTTTGTATTGCTCCTTATCCTCTCGCCTTGGGACGTCAGTATCCCTAGGAATGAATTTTTGGTGCATGTTGTCCATGACATATGTGGATCTCCCCAATTGATCTTCTAAATCCCCTAAGGTTGCATCCCACTGAGCTATCCTCGTATCCATAGATTTTGACAGCTCTCGAATCTCTTCAATTGATCCGTCAAGTCTAGCCAATGAAGCTAGTAACGTTTCCTCCAAGGAATTGGAATGCTCTTGAAAAGGACTACATTGCCATGGCATATCTGTTGCTGCGGCAAAATTGTTATGGTAAAAAAAATTTTAAGCTTTTTGACCATACCATGAAGAGTTTTGCTGCCGGTTCCCTCTATGGTCCTCCATGTAGTTATATGCACCGAAAATGTGAGGGCAATTTTCAAAAACATGATGTTCTCCACACATAGCACAAGATTTTTCCATGGTATAAGTTCTTTAGGCTTTTCTCGGTTGGTATAGGTAATCATCAAAGGGTGCAAGAAACTCTTGATTGGATTGATTCATATCTTCCAACATCATCTCTCGAATAGATCGGCTTTTATTTCCCGACATGTTGATGTCCCTTAACTTGTAGCGCACCTAAATTTTTTTTGATAAACAAACAAAAAGAAAAGTTAGTAAAACTAAGAGAAAAAATGCAATAACAAAAACAACTAACACCAATTGCCAATCCCCGCTAACGGCGCAAAACTTGTTATGTGTAATAAGTGCTACGCAAATGTGCAAGTATACACGTCACAAGTAATAAAGTGATATGAGTATCGAGTATCGTCTCCAAAGGGATTGGTTTGGGCCACTTTGCTTAAGTTATCAGACCGTGAAAATAAAAACACAATTGATAATAGAGGTTTTAATTAACGAGAAAAGTAAAAGCAATAAACTAAAAGAATAGATGAAAGAAAAGAGAGAATAGGCCAGGTTATCGTGAGTTGAGGCGTGATAGCCGATTGGATCGCCTTGGTAAAAGAGTGCAAGGGCAACTCGGTTGTCGTGGCAACTTGCACAAACAGGGGTTGCCTTGGCAACTAATCGATGGTTGCCCGGGCAACTAGTCGGGCAACTACTTGTCGTCTGGGCAGCAACTTCAAGGTTCGTGCGCGTTCTTCAATGGTTTCTTCTTATCCCTAAGTCGAAACTCTAGCTACTTGTACATGCCTTGATAATACATCCTCCTGTGAATCAAGGGTGAACAACAACCAATCTTGCGCTCCTCTTAGCCGTTGAAATCCTTAACTTATTCCTAAGCCGGATTAATCTTCACCATCAATAGATTGAATAAAGACCATACTCATTCGTTTCTTGAATCTAACTCTCCCGATATTAGATAAATAGATGAAGTTACGAGATCCTCTCCCAATTCACTCGCAAACAAGAATAAGAACCAAGAATGAGTAAACCTTGAATTGAAAGTGCAAACTCTTATTACCTAAACAAAATCCAATTGTTTCTCACAACAACAAAACACAATAACCTCAACCAATCAAGTTAGTTCATGGTTGGGTTCAAAAGATATACAAAGAATAATCCCCAAACCATGAATCTAATGGAAGCAAAGAAGAAGAAGAAATCGAACTCTCTCCCTCCTTGCTATCTTGTCGAAATCTCTTCCTTCTTGCCCTTTGGAGTTGTCGAAAATCCTCTCCTCTTGCTCTCTATGGAGTTGTCGAAATTCCCCTAATGCTCTCCCCCTTCTTGTCGAAATCTCCTTGCTATTTATAGGGCTAGGCCAAAGTCCTTCTTTGAGGAGGAGTTTAAGTTGGAATTAAATTATCTTTAAAGAATATAATTCTTTATTATAATTGTATTCCTACTAGAACTTCTCATATCTTCTTGGAATTTAATTCTTCTTTAATCTCTGCATAGAAATCAAATTCCTTTGGGTTTGGGCTTTGCTCCACGTCATCTTGGGCTTGTATAGTCATCAATTTCGACTACCGTATCACCTTTGCTCTTGTCGACAATTGCCATGGCAACTGGCTAGCGTCTCCTTCATGCATTGCCCTGACAACTAGCTCGGCGTCTCCTTCATGCATTGCACTGGCAACTAGCACTAGCCTTGCTTTGGCAAGTGATCCTGCACACACACAAAAACACACCAAAGCAGCATCTTTTTCCACAAAAATCACCAAGTTATGTAATCAAGCTCAACGGTGGAAAGAAACATGAATTAATGCATGAATAACTAATTATGCAACTAATATGAGCTTAAGTCTAACAATAATATGAGTAAAAAGGGTAATAAAAATAGTACTTTTGAACACTTATCAGTATACCTATTTTGAAATAGTTCATTAAAAATCCTTAATTTCTACAAGTACCGATATAGCTAAAGCTCGTACTGATACCATATTCATAGGTTCATACAATTTCCTCGCATCAATTATTACAACGCTTATTCGATCTTTAAAGCTTATGAAGGTCATTAGGGTTTGTTTACTAACGTAGTTAATCAATTAATATTAATTACTGGCTTCATAATCATTTAATCGAGTATTTAACCCTTAAGCATATTTCCCATCAGATCTCATCAATCTATTCAAACAAGCATATAATACATCACAATTATTCAATCAACCAAACAATTATCAAATAATCATACGAGCATCTCAACGACCCTACACAGTCTCTAAAGCCTCTACGAGTCCTATCATATTCGTAACATTATCATGCATCTCATATTTATCAAATCTTATAATATCGATCTCTACTCATGTTTATTCACCATTTAACTATTTTGTAGGTAATAACACGCAAAGCAATCACATTTATAATGCTCATAAAATAATAAGAGTTTGAGGTGTACTAATCTTAAGGCAACACGATAAATCCTCATTTGAGCTCCCCTAAACATCTCTTTAATTCGAATATTCGAGTCTCCAAATAACCTCAAATAAAACAAATACAACTCCATAAGCCATTTCACATTATCGTACTACTTTAGGGGATAAAACACGTAAAAATAGTTTACCGAGTTCAAATTTGGCGAAACGGACTACGCCAACAGACTCAAAACGTCAAGAAACCCCCGAGTAGGATCCTTCAAAAAAAGTCAATGACTCGGTCAACACAGCCAACGGCTCAATCAATGCGGTCAACGGCTCGATCAACGCAGTCAACGGCTCAGCTTGGTCAATAGCTCCGCTTGATCAACGACTCAGCTTAGTCAGCAGCTTAGCTTGGCAACGACTCGACTAACTGTATGGTCAAGTTTGATTAACCGGCTAGTAAGGTTCAGTCAACCAGCCAGCTGGTTTGGCTCTCACCTACTGCTGAAGCTCGCCCACGCGCAGGTGGCAATGCGTATAGCGTGTGTAGAGGCTTTTGACGGCGAGAATTCACCGGTGAGCTCCAAATCTTCATCTCTGATGATGAGGAATCTGTTGGTGCAGCCGGTCTACGACAGAGGGCGACGGTTTCATACAAACAAGTTCATCTGAGCCTACTTCTTCCTCACCTCAGCGAGTAGCGACGGTGGTGGCAAAACGGTGACCACCGGCGGATACGTCTTGGTGGGAAAAATTCGATGGTAATGGTGGTGTCACTTCAAACGGGCAGGTCAGCGATAGATCAAGATTCAAAGCCTTCCCCATACTTCATCTCCTATTTTTTTTCTTTCTCCAAAAAATATCTTCTCCCATCTTATCGTATCTCCTTTTTCATCCACTCTCTCCCACTTATTCTCTTTCCTCCCTCCTCTTAAGTTTCAAACCCCTATCTCCTCAAATAAAGGATGATAACTAATTTAATAAAAGCCCAACCTTACATTTCTTCCTTTTGTCACTCGGCCCAAATTAAATATTCTTAATTTAGGTCGAATACTCGGGTCCAAGGCCCAATTTGTTAACCCAAAATTTGGGTTGTTACAATAATTTCATTTGATATTTAGTTATGGTGTGTAAAAGTACTTCATTAGGTATTTCTTCATATCGTTAATAAAAATTGTAATAATGCTAGTATATTGAAAAAAAAAAGATATGGTTGCTATTGAATTAGGATCCACTTATATTATGTAAACATCACAAAGTTTTACACTAATTTAGGACCATTGGATGAGTATAAATTAATGGTTATGATTAAACCCTTTTAGTTTTTTGCTTTACATATCTTCACATTTTTTACTTTTAATTTCAACAATGAATTTACATTCATTCAATAATCATAAATTAATGAAGATCTTTTCTTTTTTTACATAATATGGGACTATCAATCTCTACGGTAATATTAAATCACAATTTATACATAGTGTTATCTAACTTAAATAATAATAAATATCAAACCTGCCATTTTATTTGGATAAGATATTCGTATTACTATCACATTTAATTAAGTTTTTCTATTTGCATTTAATTTTTTTTAACAATATGCCGACTGAATTTTATTAGAAATTAAAATGAAAAACAGTCCAAAAAAACAAAAACATAATAAATCTAAATTGAAAAAAAAAATAGAAAACGAACATCAGACCAGCAGAACGCCTCCAGTAGGTTACAAATTAGTGATAAAGATGAAATACCGGAGAAATTAGAAGTAGGAGTGGTTTGCAAAACCATCAATCTTCGAGGTTGCTTCGTAAAATAGATCTGTCTGCATCAGCAAACGAGCCACAAAAGGAATGAATTTACTGAAGACTACAGACAATCCGCAAATTAGAGCAAATACATCGTGAAAAACGTGTCCATGAACGATATCTACCACAACTGTAGATGAATATGTGTCATAAGGCAAAAGCGTGCCACAAGACAGAGGAAAAGCGTGCCACAAGGCAAATAAAAACTAAAAAAATACCAAAATATAAAAAAAACGTAAACTTAATATAAAAAATAAGGGAAAAAGATTACCTGCAGTGGCGACCAGTACTAAAACTAACACCACCGCCGATGAATCAAGAACTAAAAAGAAAGTTGGGTTAGAATTGGGAAAGCGGCGCTGCTTAGGTTTTCTTTGTTTAGGGTTTTCAGAATTGCATCTAATCGTTAAACTTTGGCTTTTAAGCTATATATCAGGGAAAATAACATTTTTTTATAATTTTATTAGAATATAAGATAGTGTTTATGTTTGGTTTTAAATCTAAACAAATTCATTCACACCAGAAGATTAAGTTGCTCGAACCGAAGTCATCTATGTAGAATGCAGCACCTTTTACCGCTGATACCGCTTTTTGAATTTAAAATAACTTATACTTAAATAAGTCATTAATATAAATCAATTTTTAATCTAAAATAAAAAACATATTTAAATGCAAATAAAATGGTGAATATTTCATATACAAGTAGTGGATTTTTTTCTCTTCAAGTGAATATTTAATATTGTCACGTATCTTATTTAGAGACCCTAAAATCTAAACACTCATCTAGAAATTAAACTTGAAGTCTTAAACCCTAAATAAGACAAATGAGAGTATTAAAAATTCACTAGAGAAAAAATTCAGCATGAAGTAATTTCCCATAAAATACGATAGAAACAAAGACTTTTTTGTTCAAAATATAAACAAAAACTTGATACAATAAAATCAGAAAACTTATCGAAAACAGTGAAGTAATTTAAGATTTGTTTAATATTTTAACCTTAATTATGCATCATCCCCTTTTGACATTTTGTTGACAGTTATACTGATTAGATTAGATTAGATTAGATTAGATTAGATTCTGTTTGTCTTTGAAATGCAAAACCCTAATATCATTTCAAAAAATCCCAAAATACTATCAACAATTATACATACGTACATATGTGTATATTATATAATATTCCAAACAAGGCACAACATTGCAAGTACATGCAAGCTAACTATTTGCCAGTGCAAAATACAGTTAATTCAGGTATGTGTTTATTATCTAAATAAAAAAAGAATTCAATCTTTCTTTTTTGTTCTTTTTCAAAACAAACTAGTTCCTTGTACAGTTACTAGGAACATTCAAGATGGTATTCATATGAATTATGAGCAACAACAATGATCGATATATTCCTGTCAACAGGGATGAACCCAACTCCCTAAAAATTTGAAATTCATATATGATTTTAAAAATTTTAGAAAATTTGTATATATTTTTTATTAAAAATTTATTTTTGCCTCCTAAAATTTTATAAGTTCGCATCCCTTAAAATTTTATAGGTTCACCCCTAACATAAAATCATATGTTCGTCCCTGCCTCTCAACCTTTATCATTGTTCATCATCAGTGCTTAATTAAACCCAAAAAGAGAAAAAGGACACAATTATAAACAATACATAACATGCACATATATATATATATATATGGAATTTTTCCATAAATATTTTGTCTGTTTTTTACCAAAATATGGCATCAGACATTTTATTTCCCAAACTATTGCATTTTGAACTGTGAATATGAAGAGATTTCAAAAGGGCCCGACTTTAAACAATAAATGAACTAAATTGAATAAAATATTAAAGTCGGGACCAAGAGGGTCCGACTTTGAACAGTAATTTTGCAAAAAAACATGTTGAAATTTATCAAATTACTGTTCAAAGTCGAACCCTCTTGGTCCCGACTTTAATATTATTCAATTTAGTCTATTTACTGTTTAAAATTGGACCCTTTTAAAATCATCTTTATATTTACGGTTCAAAATGCAATAGTTTGATAAATAAAATGGCTGATGCCGTATTTTGGGAAAAATAAATTAAAACACCATATTTATGGAAAATTTTCTATATATATTGATTGATTGATGCGGCCATTTCATGTTTTGTTTTCTACTCTGCCATGATCTCTTGTCCCCCTCGGTATCTTCCGTTTTAAGGCAGTAAACCCCTGATTAAAATAACAGATAATGCAAGATTTAGGGAATATATGCCGGGGCCTGTTTTATTTCCAACTGATTGGTTTTTTTTTTTTTTTTGTGGATCTATATATATAGTTTGGAGACATTAATTATTATTATTATTATTTAATCAAGTATATATATAAAGTGATTTGGCATGGATCAGAAGAAGAGTGGGAGTGGTGGTTGCTGTAAGGTATTGGCAAGGCAACCTGCAATTTAATATTCAACTTAAACCAGTAAAATCTACTCAGGTTGCCTTGGAACCAAACCTGACACTAAATGTTACGAGGTTAACAAACAAACAAGGCCAGTTTTGCAGAGTTTGTCATGTTTCATCTAATAGTTAAGGTTTTAAGAATAGTTTTTTAGAGGAATAAATTAACAAAACCCACTTTCCGTTGAAAAAAAAGCAAATCTGGAAACGCTAAAGCTAAAGCTCCATGACTTTGAATAAAGAGAGCACAAAAACTCGGTCAACACCACTTTTTCCAATCTCAATCATTTTACATAAGCACGCTTTTTTTTTAATAGATGCTCTTACGCTACGAAAATTTTATATTTTTTTAAATTGTTAGATAAAGATAAATAGATGGTTGAAATTAAATATAAAAAGTGTGAAGATTATTACAGGAAAAAAAAAGAAAATAATCTTAATCAGTTATTGATCTCATCTAAAGGTTCAAAAATATAAAAATAATTAAGTTTTATATAATGTAAATGGATCGATTAGAAGAGGTAGTTACGATTGATTTGGCTACACGTATTAGGTATTCTGATAATGTTGGTTTTATCAGCGCCAAGTCACATCTGTGTTATCAAATTAACTCCTGTAAATCTCTTTTCTTTGTTGTCGAATTGTTGAATTACCATAAGAGAATAAAAGAATAGATCTATCTGATTTTCAGAGAGAATGAAAAATGAAACGCAAGAGACAAAAGAAAGACTATTATAGAAAGTCAAGAATCCCAAGAGTAGGTGGTTAAAGTTCTCAGTTGACACCCACCCCTTCTCTTATGTTATGGGTTCTAAACCCAATAAGAGCATACACCGAAGATACACTTTAGCAAAGATGAAGCTATGAAGAGAGGAAGCAGGGTAAGTGCTTGCAATCTATACTGTTTCTATTAATGGTAATTACATTTGTTTGTTGCTGTAAAAATGTAGGCTCCTGAGCTGATCTGATTTGGTAACCTGTTTCAGGTGATTGCCATATTAGACAATTAAGGCGGAGAAAAAGACAGCAGCAGATGAAGATGAAGAAGTGGAATCATCCGTTTCGCCTCGAGATGACAGAAGAAGCTGCTGTAACAATTTCTGATTCCTGTGCAACATGCACCATATGATGAGCAAGTTATTAAAACTAAATGCTAGTCTCTAAGACCGAGTATTACGGATGCCAAAGAGTACAATAAACTGATCATCTTCATGCAGTTGTTGCTCGAGAGTGATTTCTTTTCATGTCTTAAAACACATTTTGGGAGCCAAAGAGTGACAGCATTATTACATCGAACTAACAAGCATATAATCATGTTCATAACACTAAAAAAATTGGAACAGAGGAATGTCATGGCCCATAAAGCTTTTATAAGCCAAAATGAAAAACTGGTACAATACCATTGATATATGCTTTATTCCTACACCAACCTCAATTCACTCATGCAAACCAACCATGAATGAAATCCCCCTGCTTCAGTGGTGAGCCTTTGCTTCAGCTTTCCTTTGCGACCTAGCCTTGGACTGCGGTAAAAGCAAAAGCACTAAGCACAACATCAAAAAAAAGGCAGCATGTTATTGTCAAAATATCTCATATAGAAAAACAGGAGGCCACTGTTCGTGAAACATTATCAAGTCTAACACTCAGTATTAGACATCGAGTTGATCTCATACCCTATACTGATCAATGGCTTGGATATGTAAAGCAGAAATCAATCTCTGTCGATATATTTCCTAAAGCGAAATGTCCAAACTTAGATATAACATTTTATGTTATCCAAGGAAATGCATTACAATGTAAATCAAGTTCCCAAAACCACATCTTTTAGACGCATTATATTATGTACATTCCTAAGATCATAATTTCAAACAGTTTGAGCAGGAAACCCAACTCCCACATTACGAAAGATGCCTGTATAATCTAAACAATTAATTCGGATATCTTGATTGAAACAAAACAGGAAATCGTTGTTCTAACAATAATCTCGAAACATCAAACAAACGAAAACAAAGTCCATCATAACAATGCCTCTTAGCAGCAGCTACCAACACCCTTTCGCCCACATGAAAAAACAGATCAAAATTAAAAATTTCCACCAAAATTGTAACAACGTGATGATCATTCCCATTTATAAAAAAAAATTACAATCGTACAAAGAGGAAAACGAACTTGAAGAAAACTAAAAAAAATCGAAAATAAAAGCAGTAAATAAAAATACCTTGAGGTACTTGAGCTTAATGCTACCATAAACGAGTCCAAAAGAGAAAGCAGATGCACGAGCCACCTATTACAGAAATAATTGCAATATGAATCAATTAAACGCTTTTTTTTTCTGGGAAAGAAGGCAACTGGGATCTATTATCTACGTATATATGTATTTTTTTTATTTTGCTGCATTCGATCTAACAAACAGAACAAAGAAATAAAAGGAAAAAAAAAGTGGAGAAAATAAATTACAAGAGCGAGAGTGCTGGTGCCGGAGTAAGGTCCAGGTGGAGGCGCCATCGATTTGCTTTGTCTGAGAAATTGGGCGACGGAGCTTGCCCTAGAATGTGCATTGGACTCTAGGGAGTTGGGAGGGGTTTTAAGCGAGTATTGGAACAATGGAACTTGTACAAAACGACAACGTTCAGGTCGTTCTTCTCGCCCGAAACTCAAATATTTTCTTTTATATTTTTGAAAAATGCTTAAATACAAATGTGGCTGTGGCTCCTAAATTATTATTATTTTTTTCTCAAGTTGGTATGAATTTTTACTCTTAAATTATTATTCAAACTTTAAATTTTTTAATAAATAAAGATTACTACCATATGTCTGGTTAAAAAATCTTTCTAAATTTAAATGAAAGAAAAAGAGTGCATACGAAAGTAATTACAAAGTAAAATTAACAAGAAAATATTGAGCAAACAAACTCAAAACTAAACCAAACTGACTAAACCAACTAAACACACATATCCTCATGTAATAGCCGAAGCATCGAATCTGGAGGAGCACCAAAATGAATTATGTCCGAATCACCAACCTCAACTATTAAGCCGATCAGCTTGGAGCAATGAAAAAACTTGGGTTGGCGGAGTGGCAAAAACCATAAGTTCAAAGCTATTCATATTCGATTCCTTAGCTAAAGCATCGGCCACTTTGTTCCCACTCCGAAAGACATGTTGAAATTAAACAACCCAGGCACGTTGACACAACTTGTTCAAATGCCAACTCAAAGAATGGTTACCCTTATATTCATTGCGTAACATTTGCAAAGCATTCATATTATCTAATTGCAGAACAACCTGTCGGAATCCAGCATTTCAAGCGAGCCCACAACTCTGAACAAATTCCAATAAATTTAGAGAATCTACCTTGCCAATTCCCAACACTAATTCGGGCCACGCTACCACAACATACACAGCCATCCAATTTCCTTTTGGAACCATCCGTATTTACCTTGATCTAATGCTCTACGGGCTCCAACCGGAAGGACCACGAGGGGCAGTAACGAGACTACTCCTGGCCAATCGACTGGCCTCTCGTGCACTAGTCATGAGATCCACTAGGCGCCTACTTCGTTGCACAATGCCCTCACTATCATCAAAAGGGCTATTAAACACCATCGCATTCCTACATAGCCATAGGTTCCAAATTGTGCCTGCAAACATTAATTTCATTTATTATTTTGATATTTTTATTAAAATCGTTGATTTTGATAATACATCAACACAAGATAATATCACACGTCAATATTGACGCCAGTGTCTATTTTTTAAAAACTTTTTAAAAATATATACATATTAAAATATAATCGACCAACCTTACTAATTTATCTCTAATTGACTAGTATACATATACTCATTTGTTGAAACTACTCAAATAAATGTATGTATTTGTCATTGAAACAAGCTTTTTAATTGATACAATATCGTTTAAAATTTTGTTTTATTACAATTATATTTTATTATGAAACTTCTATTTTAAACACAAAACTCATATTTTAGATTTTTATAATTCATACGAAGAACAAAATTTTAATTATTTTAGGCATTAAATTTATAGAATCTGCGATGTTAACTTATTTTTATTAAAAGTGTATTTTTTATTTTTTGAATTTTTTATATATTTTTATTAAAATTTATTTTTATTTTTTTGAAATCTTTAAATTTATTTTTAAACACACATATGATTAATATTGACACTTAGTACAAATCTTATGTCGCCACGTTATCAAGAGTTTATACCATTAATAAAAATACAAATCAATATATGAAATTAAAAGTGTGTACCAAATTGAGAGTAAATGTTTTTTAGATATCTAGTTTATGTTATAGATATATATTTAAGATTATTATTCTATACACAGACGGTTGAAATTTTTTATTTTTACAAGTGCATCAATTTTAAGATTTAAGGTTTTAGTATAGGAGTTTAGAATTTAAGGTTCATGGCTAAAATTTAGGGTTTAAGATTATAATTTAGGGTTTAAGATTAGAATTTAGGTAGGGATTTAGGTTTTAACCTATAAACCCTAAATTTTATCCCTAAACCTAAGATTCTATCAGCAGCCCCTAAATTCACAACTACTAACTTAAACCCTTAAACTTTAAACCCTAAACAAAGTCCCTAGTCCCTAAAATTAAGACGCTTGTGTAAATAAAGTTTTCACAAGCGCTTGTGTATATAATAATTATCCGTATATTTAAATCTTTTGAAATTATTATAATTTTTGGAATAAGATACATATATAGTCACTAATGGAATTTGGAAGTAACTTTAGATATATTTTTTTTTAAACCAAGGTATCCACATCCGATAGCGGTAACTAATTCTCTCGTCGCGGGTACTCTCACTAAGGCGTAAACGGCTAGCCATGAAATGTACTTCATTTTTATTGGTAGAAATCGAACTCCTAACCTCATAGTTAAGAGATGAGGTATAGTAAGTTTAGATATTTTTAATCACTTTACCATATAAATTAGTATTTAATAAATATGATTGTAATTTCTCATTGCACATAAATTTATAATAAAATAGTTATTATTTTTATCAAATATAATAAAATAATTATGATTTACGTGTAACTTTCAAAAAGAGATAATAACAACTATTCAATAAGATTAGTTTTTGTTACAAATAAACTTAAGATTTTTTTCCCTTGAAGGGAGTGAATTTAGAATCTAAACAAAAACCAATTCATTTATGCAGATCAGTCAAAAACAAAACTTTTTGGAACTCGAGAAAGTTGTGGGGGCAATGCCACCTCAATAGTCAAAAGGTCACAACCCTAACTTCAGAAGCTTGATGAGAGGGAATACTACTTTTCTAAGGCCATAGTCTTTGCTTTAACTCTCTCATTTTCTTCCCCAAGGAAACTCCTGAAACTGAAGAGAAACCATCCATGGCGACCACATCCAATATCTCCCCTTTGTCCTCTTCATCATCTCTCTCAAAACCCATCTCCAAAAACCATTCCTTTTCCCTGAACACGCCTCAAAAAACCACCTTTTCTCTCCTCCCAAAACCCCTTCAAAACCCATCTTCTTTCCCTTGCAACTATGTCTGTCATACCCAGAAACCTGATTTCACAATCTCCTCTAAAAACCCCATCTCTGACTTCTTTCCGGCAGACAAAAATGAAGGCGGTTCTGCTTTTATTGATGGTGATGACGACAAGCCCCGTGAGGAGTGTGGTGTTGTAGGAATCTTTGGTGATCCCGAGGCCTCACGTCTCTGCTATTTGGCTCTCCACGCGCTTCAGCACCGTGGACAAGAAGGTGCAGGTATTGTAGCAGTGAATAATGATGTTCTTCAATCGATTACTGGGGTTGGTTTAGTGTCTGAGGTGTTCAATGAATCTAAACTTGATCAGTTGCCTGGTGAAATGGCTATTGGACATGTTAGATATTCAACTGCTGGTTCTTCTATGTTGAAAAATGTACAGCCTTTTGTTGCTGGGTACAGGTTTGGGTCTATTGGGGTTGGTCACAATGGAAACTTGGTGAACTACAGAGCTTTGAGAGCTATGCTTGAAGAAAATGGTTCCATTTTCAATACTAGTTCTGATACTGAGGTTGTGCTTCATTTGATTGCTATTTCAAAAGCCAGGCCTTTCTTTTTGAGGATTGTTGAGGCTTGTGAGAAGCTTGAAGGGGCTTATTCGATGGTGTTTGTGACCGAGGATAAGCTTGTTGCGGTGCGCGACCCCCACGGATTTAGGCCTTTGGTAATGGGGAGGAGGAGCAATGGTGCTGTTGTTTTTGCCTCTGAGACATGTGCTCTTGATTTGATAGAGGCAACATATGAGAGAGAGGTGTATCCTGGTGAAGTGTTGGTGGTGGATAAAAAAGATGGGGTTCAATCAGTTTGCTTGATGCCTCAACCTGAACCAAAACAATGCATTTTTGAGCATATCTATTTTGCTTTGCCTAATTCTGTCGTTTTCGGAAGGTCTGTTTATGAGTCGAGGCATATTTTTGGGGAAATACTTGCTGCCGAGGCTCCTGTTGACTGTGATGTCGTGATTGCAGTGCCGGATTCAGGGGTTGTGGCTGCTATTGGTTATGCAGCCAAAGCCGGGGTGCCATTTCAGCAAGGCCTGATCAGGTCTCACTATGTTGGAAGGACTTTTATTGAGCCTTCGCAGAAGATCAGGGACTTTGGAGTGAAGCTAAAGCTCTCACCGGTCCGTGGTGTATTGGAAGGTAAGAGGGTTGTGGTGGTGGATGACTCAATTGTCAGAGGAACCACATCATCAAAAATTGTTAGGTTGATTAAGGAGGCAGGAGCTAAGGAGGTTCACATGAGAATTGCAAGCCCACCGATCATTGCTTCTTGTTATTATGGAGTGGACACACCAAGCTCCGAGGAGTTGATATCGAATAGAATGAGCGTGGAGGAGATCAGAGAGTTTATTGGGTGTGATTCACTGGCTTTTCTGCCACTTGACAGCTTGAAGAAGATGTTGAGTAGTGATTCTTCAAAGTTTTGTTATGCTTGCTTCTCTGGGGAGTACCCAGTGATGCCGAGGGAGGTTAAAGTGAAACGGGTTGGTGATTTCCTGGATGATGGCTTGAATGGACCATTTGATTCCATTGATGGAGGCTGGATTCAAGGCCCACGGAATTTGAACACCGAGAAAGAAATCGATCCGATGTATCAAAAGACCAATATCTAGCTGTTTCTGGCATGAGTTTGCTGAGTGATATAGATGTCAGTCTTTTATTTTCTTCCTTGAACAAGCTTGCTGGGCTTCTAAGTTCTAAAGCTTATACAATTTTGTCCCGCTGTTTTGCTCTGCAAACTAATCTCTAATGAATGTGCTTCTTCTCTTTGCTAATAGACAATAATGCCGTTGTTTCATACTTACATTCTATCACCACTGCAAATACCCTTAAGTCAGATAATGCATGTCCCTTAGTTTTTTTTTTTTTTGACACTGTCATCTCAATGAAGACCCAAGGTTTCCAGATGTTGCATTGTCAAAGGGTTGGTGGGGGTGAACGAACTGTTAACAAGTTTTTTTATAACCACTGTTATCCAATATTACAGAAATCCATTTTAAAAACGATCCACTCGACCCAATTCGGATATTTCATATTTAATCATTTAGTACTTGTTTTCTCAGTGGCATGGGTGATTGGGTGGCAGTATTATACTTAGTAGTACAACAGTTTAATTTAAGACTAAAAATATTATCTAATATTAACACAGAAAAACATAAAGTATTACAACACAACTTAAAATGTTATACTTTTCGTTAATATTTTATAATAAATTTTAAAACTTATCATAAAAATATAAATTTTAAAATATTATCAAATTGTATAACATTTGAGTTGGATAATAACATTTTATATTAAGTGTTTCTTACCTTTTAAGTTGCGCACTTTTTTAAACTTAAATTAAAGAGCTTTTTTAGCCTTGAATTAAAGAGCCTCAACCTAGACCCTAGACTCATTCATACTCAAGCCTGTAAATCCATCCTGCGCAAACAGTGTTTAGGATATTTATTCTCATTAATACATTTTCAGAATAGTATATATTTCAACAATAATTGCATGCAAGAAAAAGGCGTCCATTAGCTATATTTCAACTACCAAGATTGGATAAATGTAGTCCATAGTAATAGTATCTTGTACTGGTTAATCGGTACCAAATTTGGAGCCAGATGTTCTTTTTTTTTTTTATAATAGAAGCTAGCAAGCAGCACAGGCAAGTATGAGGTGCCAGTTTCTGCAACTTCTTAAGCTACCAACTTCACTACAAAATTGAAGGGTTCCGACATCACCCGAATACATGAATGAAAAACATAATCTGCGTGCGAACCAGCAGACTTATTCATATTATTAAATAAATGGCACACAAATTAGCCATTTTCAGCACGGTCGTAAGCATTGGATTTGTGCTTCGGCGCAAATGTGTAACCATCTGGAACCTTGCCGAGCAGCATTTCAGATATTCGGATCTGCACAAGCAGAGAAGAAACTAATAAGAATACAATTATCATTATTACTGTGAGATGTATAGTAAGAAGCAACGACATACCCAGTCAGCTGCAGAATCAGACGCCATTAGGGTCTCAAGGTCATCACGCCCGTAGTAGGAGGGAGGACGCCAATTCAGCCGTTGGGGAATGACATCTAAAAGACCAACAGGTATATACCTACATGTGTAGCTAAGCCATTCCAACAAGAAATGCCTAGTTGTTTCCACACCTGCAAATTCAGTCAAACACCAGACTTTAAACCATAATAGTTGTTCAATACCAAGACATTTTGGAATCTCCAACCTTATTACAAAGAAAATCACACAATTATGTACCAGTTTCTTTTGAAAGGGACAATCTAACACAACAAAAGGTGTTAAAATTTTGGTTAATAAAATCAATGTTTATCCAAAAGCAAAAGACAAATTTTCTCAGAATGGTTTCACAAATTGAATCTGGAAGCTAAAACTTGAATGGGGGCAGTTTGAAACTAATTAAAGATACAGTTAAAATCAACAGTTTAGGCTAGGGGAAGAGAGAAATTTTTTTCTGTTTTTATATCAACTCAATCACAGTTTATTGAACAATGTCTCTCATACCATAATGCCAGCACAAAGTTATCATTAACAATTCGCTAAGCTAGCATATGAGAATTAGAACTAATTATATGCATTTCATTCTGAATATGGTATGCCTACCCTTTTTGTCTGATCCCCAATGCTCTAGACCAAAACGTACATAGTCCTTCAGAATATTCAACCGCTCCTGAGAACTAATATCCCAATGCCGCTGTTCCTTGATTTCAGTAAATAACCAAGGCTGCAAAGCGCTTTAGATGTTAAAATAGCTAAAATTCTATACAGCACAGTTCAGCAATCTGATAATTAAAGGAAAGTTCTAAGATAAAATGTCGAGAGAATGAACATGCAAAAACTAAAATACTTACCTTAATCAATGCCCCTCGAGCAATCATACACGAAGAGAGCTCAGGGCAGTCAGATACATGCTTGTTCCAATCTAAATATGAGAAAACATCCCCATTCCCCAGAACTTGCAGTGCACTAGGGGCCTTCCGAGCACACTGGTATATATAATCCCAATCAGCAAGTTTACTGTAGCGTTGCTGGCGTGATCGACCATGTACCGTCACTGCAGTAGCACCCCAACTTCCTATATCTGCAATCAACGAATCAATGCGGTTCTTACCTTCAAAGTAACCTGTTCTCACCTGGCATAACAAAAAGGTATAATTACATGTCTTGAGACTGGTTGATGATTGTAACAAGTGCATGTAAAACAACATACGCATGCTTATAAATTAACCAATAGCCTAAATGGCAAGCACCTTAACAGTTACGGGTCTATCAACAGTGCTGGAAGCTGCTTGAATTATTCCTTTCATACGTGTTGGTCTTGTGAGAAGAGAAGACCCAGCCCCCTTATCAACAACAATATCAATTGGGCACCCCATATTAATGTCAATGAAGTCCACTGTACACTCCTTTCCTATAAGTTCAACAGTACGTGCCACAGTGTCAGGATGTGCCCCACATATCTGAACTCCAAAGAAATCCTCGGATGAATGTCGCCTCAGAAGAGCCCATTCGGAAGCTTGACCCTGTTGCCACAGAATAAGTGCCACAAAGAAACTCACATGAGCATAGAATGCATTTTACAACAAAAAGAAATGAAAAGGCCACTAGAAAAAAACACCAAAAAAAGTTCAACTATGAAATGTAAAAAGCCAGTTAATGCAAAGACATCCCTCCTTTCTTATTTGTGATGCCTTGCTGAGATAGGAAATTACACCTATTTGTTCCAATGGGTGTAATTAACCAACAAATCACAGCCTATTATTCCAATTTCCAAAACTTATGGGAAGATACAAATAGCAGTTTGCCCCTGATGCAACTAGGAAGACGTGATAGACATACCTGCAAAAGATTGGTGCACATTGCCATTTCACCGCATGTCACGTCCGCTCCTAATGTTTTGCAAACTCTACGATATGGAAGATTCCCAACGGTGGTTAGAGGAGCTAGATACAGCTTTTCTCTAAAATCAATAAGCATCTTTTCACGCGGGTGTATCTTGAGGCTCCTATCAGGATCTGCAACTACATCATCAGCCATTTCAGTTTCTGCAGAATCTTTTTCACTGCCCTTCTCCAAAACAGTTGTATCTGCAAATCACATAACCTAGTTATAACATACATCAATCAGTTCGAAAATTAGCAAACATAAAAATCAACAAGAAGACTACCATCCTCCGCTTCATCACAGCCTTTTTCATCAACCACGCATTTTGACTTCTTTGAGGGTCTAAACTCATCAGTTGCACATGCATCCTCAGCATTAACTGCTGCTGAAATTGTTGGACACTCGGAATAGTCAAATGAAGCATCAGCCGCTTTTTTGCATTCAGTTTCATCAGCAGCAAGCGAACAACTTATTAAACCAACTTCATCTTCCTCCTTATCTACTAGCTGCTTTTTCTTCCAGTTGGGCCCCTGAATTATTGTATGGATACTAAGCTAATAACAATAAACCTATACTGCATAATGCAATGAACGAAAATGGAAGAAATAAGGACACTTAAAAGAATTCAGTCGGTTCATCATACCGCTAGTACAAGAGATTTGATTACAGCATCCGCTTTAGTAAAGCGCATTTTGTTCTTCCACAAAAGCTTCTGAACATCTTTGCTTAGTCCATTGACTTCAGAGCTTTTCTTCAACAAATTAGAAGTAGCTGCAGAAGCCCCATCCTTATGGGTGCCGGCAAATCTACAGGCTAAACCATAAGGGCATGGCGCATCAGCTTTCATAAATGGGCAGTCACCCTCCAAATCATCTGGTTTCTACATTCAACCCAAAAAGAAAAATGCTTTTTAGAAACCCAGACAAATTTGTAAATTTCAGGAAATGGGTAGTAAAATACCTGAGACAAAAAGGCTTCTATGTCATGGCTGAAACGGCATTTATCTTTATAAGAACAAGCATTAACATCTCCAGTCTTTGCTATCTCAGGACATAGATTCGAAGCAGATTTTTGATCCTGAAGGAGAAGAAAGAGTTTTAACAATCACTTTACATTCCACTACAAAAAAGAAAACTTTTTTCTGCCGATAAATAGAAAAAAAAATTAGGATTAGCAATTTGGGACCTGACGACGCTCTCGTTTGAGTTGCCGTTTCGATTTCTTTTCCTTGACTAAATTAGCCTGAGGTTGCTTCGCGTCGGTGTTGGCGTCGGATGCGGCATCGTTTTGGGTGGTTCTAGAGGGTGGAGGAGGTCGGAGAAACTCTGGATTTACAGGTGCAATGGCTCGGGCCACCAACTCTTCCGGTGATCGTTGAGTAGTTCCCTTCGAGTTCGGAGGCGGCTGAGCCTGTGAAGCCGGGACCCCTTCCGTCTTCGAATCTGTCACCAAAGACATATCTTTCGAAGAGTCTTCCATGGCACGTGAGTTGGCTCGGTGAGAGCACTCAGTTCGCTGTTTTCGTCTCTAGCAGTTAGTGAAGTTGTGTTCCGAGTAACACGGAGTGGGTACTGGTTGGTTTAGGGTTTATGTTAAGTGGGATTTTTGTTTAAGAAGACAGAAGTTGTGTTCCAACGCTAAAGTACCGTTTTTTATCGAGGAGAATAAGATACAAAACGATGTCGTTTCTTTCACAGAGAAAGAAACATAAACGGCGTCGTTTCTTTCGGATTTTATAAAAAAGAAATGTCAGAAGTGGGATTTGAACCCACGCCCTCTCACGAGGACCAGAACTTGAGTCTGGCGCCTTAGACCACTCGGCCATCCTGACGCTTGGTTTATATTGGATATATTTTTTTTTTATAATTTAGTTAAACAAGACTAAGTAGATTAGAGATGATTTTCTAAAAAAGTAAATAGGGATGATAATTCATTAAGATATTTGTTTCGACTTTTATAAGTTCAAATGTTAATGTTAAAGATTTAGCTAATATTTATATTTGAATGCTAAAATTACTATTCATTGCAATTTAGAGAAGATGCATATCTAAATTCCATTTCAAAATATAAAACGAGTAAAGGGAGTCAAACCTTAATCAATTTGTTGGATTTAGATTTTTACAAACTTATGATTTAAAATTAAATATGAATATTTTTTTTTGATTTATATGGAAATAAAATTCAATTTGAATTTAGATAGAAATACCTGGACATTTTACAGAGAAATTGGTTTAAATTTTTAAGTAAATTTACAGATCCTCAAATAGTTGAAAAAAATAATTATATTCAGCACATCAAAGATGTCTACTTAACATTTTTTACATAATATACACAAATTGGATTGTTAATTTATATACTTTTGACAGATTTAAATATTTGAAATTCAATAACATTTAAATTTGGATGTTAAATTGTTATCTGCTATACATTCGAAATAAATGCGGACCTTAGTATAAAATAATAATAGTACAGGGACCCTGTGAATGTTTAAACCAAAATTGACAGAACAAAGGCCAATGGCCAAACAGCTAAAAGAAACGAAATATCCAACTCTTTACCGAACCAACGAAAACAAACAAAAGAATACAGAAGAGTTCTAGTTCAACTCTTGTAATGTTAATGCAACCAATCCTGTCAACTTAATGCTTACATTCCAATACGATGATCTACCATATAAATTAATTAATTAATTAATTAAATATACTATTATTGATGATTCAAGCCAACATATGTTTACTTTGTTCCATCATCCGAGATAGATATCCGATGCAGGCTGAATTGTAATTACCATAACCATGAAACTCCTTTGATGTTGGAGGTTGAAAACGATATAGAGCTACTGACTTGACTCGGTTTTTGAGGTTGTGTTCCTGTTCTGTTGTTGGGGCTGCTGCAGCTGTTGAGAAATGTTGAGCTGGAACATCTGTTGATTAACAGAAAGCTGCTCGGGAACCATTCCTTTTGGGGCGTTAGAATCACCACCTAGCTGCTGAGTAGCAAGCTTTAATCGTTGGACCTCCGCAGTTAATGCTTCATTTAGAGCTTCCGAATGCAACACAAAAATAATAAAGGATTAGTTACCCGCGCATAAAATTACAGGCAACACAGTTGTAGAATGGACAATTTAATACAACGAATCATTGGAGTTAGCAAAAGGATGAACAAGGAAGACATGTCTGAAGACAACCAACTCTGCTTGGGAGAAAAGTCATCACAAAATTCAGCAAGTTGAATGGCATGCCAAAGATAATAGTAATTCTTATCGACACCTATAAGGCTCGGCATGTGGCATGCTCATAAAGTAAGTTTATGATTCTTTCATTCAGTAGTTCAATAAAAGTAGAAGCAGCATTATTCCGAACGTAAAAGACAGCACACAAGATTGTAAGAAGTGACGCACTAGCATATGTTAGGAACAAATTTGTAGCATGAACAGCTGGGAGCAAGCAAGAGAAATTGTTTTCAACATTATGACTTGAATATCAACCATCGAAAAGCACTCCAACTCAAGTATTTGAAACACCCATTAAAAGCATGTTAATCAAAAAGCTAAATAAAATTGCTTGATACATCAAATTAGTCATCCACAACTGCATTCCTTGCGATTCAAAATTTTGAATATTTCGTCAAACCAAAAAGAAGGTTATTAGTTAACAGAACAGTAGTTGGACTTGGAGAAACCTGTTACAACTTAGAACTAAGGCTGCTTCAATTCAAGGGTTACCAGTTACGAGGAGACTCGTTGTTTACAGTAGCTATGATATGGAGAGAAATCAGGGTGAAGAAAGAGAAGGTTTCTTGAGAGAGCAAGAGACGCATGACCAATTATTTTTTGAGTGTATGTACTCTAGACAGGTCTGGGATTGCATTTTACAAGCATGTAATTTGCAGAGACCTGTTATGAATTGGAATCAGGAATTGCTTTGGGCTAGCAGCAGGCTGAAAGGAAAATCTTTGTTGTCTATGGTGCTGAAAAATGGCTTGGAATGGATATGTATCTCCAATTTCGAAGGAAAGAAATCGAAAACAATTTCAAGGGCTTCAAGCTATACAGTGATGGAGTTAGTGAAACAAGTAACAGAGACTGTAAAACTGAAACTCAGGGGCAAAACAAATCAACGGAGAAGGACACGTATATCACTTTGTATAGAATGGGAGTTGGACATATAGAGTTGTATTGGTTGTGCGGACATAGGTTATTTTGTAATGGCTGTAGTTTGATTTCAGTATAACTTGTAGCAGAATTCTGCTTTTCTGGATAATAATATACGCATTTATCCACACAAAAAAAGGTCAAAGATTTAAGTTAAATGAAAATAGGTCATACCATCACGGAGTTGAGCTTGTTGGTCCATGGCTTGAAGACGAAACTTCAACTCATTGTTCTGATTTGTGAGCCCAACAGAATCTCTCTACATCAATTTAAATTTGATAATGAGAAAATAGAAAACTAAAACTAGGAAATATCGATGTAACATGCTATGCTCTAAAATCTTCAACCTGTAAAAGTGTTAGCTGAGCAGACAAGGTGGTAGCTTCGGTCTGCAGAGTCTGAACCTTGTGCTCCAACTCCGAAATATATCGCATCTTCCGTTCTTTGGAACGGGCTGCTGATTGACGATTTGCCAAAATCCTTCGAAGAACAAACAACATAAGTTAAGTGGAAGCTTTTGTCTGATCCAAAAGTTATAAAGCAGCACACTTGAACAGGTCAGTAGGATACCTCTTTGCACGCTTCGGATCAGTCATTGCAATCTCAGCAAGCTTCTCATTTGCCATAATCTTCTTCAATTCAGCCTCGGTGAACTCACCATTTCCGAACTCCAAACTAAAGGCAGCTGAATTCCCATCGATTGAATTTCTAGGCAAGAGTAGTCTGGGCTGATTCCCAGGTGAAGGTGGTAATTTTGGCGAATCATCATCAATGTTCAACTTCCCCATAAAACTATCCATCGAAACACTTCTATAATGTCTACCGGTTGGAGCAATGTCCCCTGATGCACTCCTTTTGTTACCTTCCCTCTTCTCCGTCAAATTCATTCCACACCATCCATGATTCCCACATTCATTCACACTGCTCTCAGCTTCATTATCACTGCTATCTACTCCGTTGGTCTTCGTCCCACTTGCTCTGCTATCCAAATCTTCATGATTCTCGTTACCATTATTGTTCTTATCGTCACAAGGATTCATCGCATCCATGTTATCCAAATTCATATACGCATAAAACAAATCATCCACAACCTCCCCTTCTGATTTCCTTTCACCCATTCCTTCACCATTGCCATCGGCACCTTTCTCCCAATTGATTTCCTTCTTCACCAACTGCACCGGCTTAGGCACTCCCGAATTCTCCTTACTTGAAACTGATCCCCTTAATGGAATAAGAGGCGGCGAAGATTGCATTATCGTATAAAACCCAAATGGAATATCACTACAGGACCGCCTATGTGATTTTCGCGGCGGCAAACTCTCACCAACCCTAGGCGAATGTCCCCTCGAAAAAGGGGACGGTGGCAACAATGAATGTGAAGCTCCATCCCTTTCGTCCATCGACACATCGGTTGAAACTTGGTCCGAAACCGCCATTGGCAAAGAATCGCGATACGGAGAAGGGCTCAAAGGGGGCAACGAATCAAATGAATAGAACGAAGAAGGCTGACACAAAGACCGGGAATGAGCTGGTCCCGAGTTAAAACCCTGAGAACCCATTTGCTGGTTCGATGTGCGGGACATGGGGATCTGCGAATAGGGTGAAATGGGTGGGATCTGGTTAGGGTGTGAAGGGGGGATGCCAACTCTTTTGTTAGTAGCATCACCGGCACCTGCGCCGGCATTATGGCCAAAATGAGAGAAATGTCTACCCGCCCTGCTCTGATTGGGATTCAACTGAGGCATTTCAAGTTGATTCAGTGATAAAAGCTGTTTGGGGATTGAAGATGATGATGTCCCAAATGAAGATTGAATCCTTTGCATCACATCAGTGTTACCTTCTTCACCATCACCCATATTATCTTTTCTTACACAAACAATAACAAATACAAAAATGGAGGAAAAAAACTAAAAAAGATGAATAACTTTGGACAATTCAAGCTTAACCCAGTTCACTCCAACACAAAAACAGCAACAATAAGACCATAATCTGCAAAATGAGAGGGATAGAGAATTTGACAGTTGAAACAAAATCAATACAAATGAAGTAGAATCTGCAGAATTTAGAGCAAGAATAGATTAAGTAGTGTTTTCAAGTACCTTGTAAATCACATAAGGTCAAACCAAGGGTGGGAAAATGAGCAGAAACCAATGGCCGTTCGGCGTAGTTTAGCAAATGACAAAGTGGGCTGGCGAAGGAGCAAGCTAGCAAGGTGGCAACACCACCAAAATCTCCGCCGAATTTAGCGGCAGGCACTTTCTATTGTAAAAAAAAAAAAAAAATAAACTATACAGGAGACCACCGATCTTTAATATTAGTGTCGAAATGATCACCGATTTTTAATTTTATCAAAATAATCACTCAACTAATGATATGGTTCCAATATAACCACCAACCGTTAAAATCTAACGGAGAGGCTGACGTAACAGTTAAAATAAAATTGTATAATCACGCATTTAGTCCCCGTTATTTACACATTTAATCAATTTGGTCCTAATTTTAATTTTAAAAAAATTGTTTGATTATTTAATTAGGCGGTGACACGTGTCACAACCTTATTGGAGGGATTTATTTATTTTTATTTAATTTAATTAATGGGTAAACTATACGAGAGACCATCGATCTTTAGGGTTGGTGTCGAAATGACCACCGATCTTTTAATTTTGTCAAAATGACCACTCAACTATTGATATGGTTCTAATATAGCCACCAGCCATTAAAACCTAACGGAGAGGATGACGTGGCAGTTAAAAGAAATTTGTATAATTATGCATTTAGTCCCCGTTATTTACATATTTAATCAATTTGGTCCTAATTTTAATTTAATAAAATAAATTGATTGTTTAATTAGGCGATGACACGTGTCATCACCTTATTGGAGGGATTTATTTATTTTTATTTAATTTAATTTATTTATTTTCCTCCCCCAATCAAATGGTGACACATGTCACCTGATTGGAGGGGAAAATGGAATTGGAGACTAGGGGAATCAAACCAAGAACCTCCAAAGCAATGGGAGTATTGTATGCTTGCAACTGAGCCAAGCCATTTTCATGATATAAAACACAACTTTTTAAAAATAAAGGGGGAAAATGGCATCAAGAGGATTCAAACACAAGACCTTATATTGTAAGGCAGTGTATACTTGCCACTAGATCAAGCATATTTTTATGATATAAAATACAATATTTAATATATATGGTATACAATTGTTAATGCCTGAGAAAAAATGAAATGTGGTTTTAGAAAACTTGAACATGACATACTTATGATACATAAAAACATCTAACTCAATTAAATAAATCTAATAATTAAATTAAAGTTAACAATATTTTCTATATATTTTAAATTATAGTTTAAAATTTTAATATAATTCGTGAATTTGTATTCGCTAAATGAATATTAAATCTCGGTTTCTCAGTTTTATTATAATTTAAAATATATACAGAATATTGTTAACTTTAATTTAATTATTAGATTCATTTAATTGAGTTATATGTTT